>ML099550.1:44738-99493 GCA_003697995.1 Taxidea taxus jeffersonii | reverse complement strand
TAGTCCCCGAAACGGCCGGGCGGGGCTTTAGGGATCTTCCGTCCTCTGTTCTCTTCCTGTTTTTGCGATAGGGTGGGAGGATGTTTTTTAGCCAAGCGCTTACAGAAAAACAAAAAAAGCGATTAGTTAATCAATGGCTGGGGGAAGGGGGTCTTTCACATTGACCAGGCCACTTGCTCTCCAGAAGATCTCTCAAGGTCACTGTGAAAGTCAGGGTTTGAAGGCCTCTCTGCAGCCACTGACACTGTTTGTCACACTCCCGTGGCCTCTGCTGCACCGTCTTCTCCTCTCTCCTGCCTGTTTCCCCGAACTACGCCTTCTCCTCGCCGGCCAGCCGGCTTCATCCGCTTCATGAGTACAGGCACCTCCAATTTTCTCTCACATGCTTCCATTTTGCAATTTAATTTGCTTTAGGCAAATGACTCACACACACAATCTCAAGTCCTGGCCTTAAACCCAATCCTGTAATTTTGAAAGGTCTAATTTGATACTTTCGACTGGGCTGTCTGGCTGTCACCTCCGACTCAGCATTTCTGAAGACGCACTTGCTTTCTTCCAAATGAGCCTCCTTCAGTCTTTCGCCGCCACCACCAGCCAAGTGCCAGGTCTCTGCTTTCTCCCTGCTTCCAGGCCCTGCCTCGAATCTCTGTGGGGGTCACACAGTTTTGTTTTGTTTTGTCCTCCTGTCAACACGGCCCCCTCTCTCATGCAGGCAGTCATGATTTCTTATTTAACTATCACAGAAGTCATCTGATGCCTCGCTGTACATCTAGTCTCTTCACTGGCCCCTCACCCTGACACCCAGACCAGATTATCTGCCTAGAATACCTCTTTCCTCACGCCAGCACTCTGTGCCAGAACCTTCCATGGCTCTTTTTTTTTTTTTTTTTTCCCTTCACTTGGTTTGCCGGAACTCTTCCTTGGAGAGCTACTTAGAGAGAGGCTATTGGAGCCCCCTCTGTAGGGTGATGGTGCCCAAGGATGTGAGTTTCCCCAGCTCCTTTATACGTGGTCAGGTGCAGAAGCCTTCTTCCCATTAGACCATCCCTGGAAGTTGAATCCCATGACGAGAGCCCCCATGGCGATCTCAGCTTCAGACTACCACCCTTCCTGTGATGTCCTGCTCTGATAACGAGGCCCCTACCCCCTGGGATTTCCATGTGCCTCACTTTTTCTGGTCTCCTGTGTAAATTCTGACTTTCCGCATCATTTGCCTGGACAGCAAGTGGATCTCCTGCCTTTAGGTCTAGATCCAATTTCCTCCAGCTGCTGGTGCACGTTCCATGGAATGCAACACCTGTATCAAGATGACCCTCCTTCCGGGAGGTGTAAATTCTCATTGTTGCCCCAGCCCCGAATGCCTGTATTTATGGAATGAGCTCATTTTATGGATCACCACATTGTCCCATGGTCTCAGCTGCTTCTCTCTGCCCCGCATTGACCCAGCTTGGAAATGTGTCTGTTTTCTTTGATTCATGATCTTTGAGCACAAAGCAGACTTTGATATCAATTCGGAAGGGAATTATGAAGGTGGTTATTTACACTGAAGCCATCCACATCTTCAAATTAAACACTAGATATTTTGATTCTGAAAATCTTGTTGGCCATCTGCTCCCAAGGCTGTTTGGAAGGCTTGTTTATCTCTATATAGCATCCATCCTCACTCCTCACACCAGATTGAACCCCTGGACCTTGAACTCTCCTTGCTCTGTTTATGCAGGGCTAGATAGAATGTGCTAGAGAAAGAAGCTCCCCCTTGCCCCAGGTTAGCCATATCCATCTGATGCTCAGCAAAGCTAGAGCTTTCATTTAACCAGCTATACCTTCCTTAGAAAGCTGTGTACTTTAAACAAATATCTCCCCTAAGTCCCCTCCCTCCCATTCAGCAGCTCTTTCCTAGGTTTGGGGACATACTCCTCCATCTCCTTCCCTCTTAACCCTATTCCTGATCATTCCAGCCTGACTTCTGCTGTGGCTCTTAGCATCATCTGCTGCCTGGATTCCTTGCTGCTTCCCTAACCTCTTCCTGCTCTCAGGCTCTGCATGTCTGAGGCAAGCTTGCTGGGAGAGGGGAACATGCCTTCTCACCCATAAGTGTATTTCTCTCTGATTAATTTACTGTGGTCGATAGTAACACGGTTCCCTGTCTCTGGCACCTACGATGCTATGTCCCCGGCAATGGGCTTGCACCATGAGCTCTCACCACCGTGTCCCAGTCAGTGATTTTTCCCCTGCAAGACACGGTGGCATAGGCTTTTTAGGGTCCTGGGAATTTAGAGAAGAGACTTCTTTCAGAGTGCTCCTATAGACATAAGCCTATGTTTTTGCCTTGGATTCAAAACAGCCATCTTCTTGGATGAGCTCATCAGAAAAATGGCTGCCATCTTTGGAAAGCCAGTGGCACTTTCCCCCTTTACTGAGAGTACTGTCTTGTACAGAATGAAAGCCCACGGGGTCTGAGGTGCTCCCCAGGTCATTGGCCTTAAAGTGAGCATTTCCAGCTGTTTATGTTTAAAGACTGGTGGTGGTATTGCAAAGTAGGCGCTTATAAATTGCATAGTGGGGCATGGGCTATCCACGTAACCAATACGCTATAGGGAGGTTACTGCCTCTGCCCATACCTGGGAGACAGTGATGCAGGATCTGAGGCTCTCCCTTCTCTTCCTTGGCTAGTGAATAATGGTAGGGAGGCCTAACAGGTAAAAGGTCATGTACACAGCTAGCCTGCTATCTTTCCATGCTTCCCATCCTATGAAGAGGATGGAGGCCCTCATCCCAGACCTTCACAAGCGACTCTGTATTTTGTGACATATTTGCCATTTAGAGCCCTTGATGTTTGTTCATGGATCTAAGAGAAGATCACCAATGGGTGAGGAGGGAGACAGGCACAAGAATTTTCTGTCTCTTCAAAGATAGCCACTTGTCCAATGAAGGGGAGAGAAGTGGTTTCCGAAGTCAGGAACTGTGTGATCTTGCCAAGGCAATGAAGCTAACACAGGCTCTCTTTGAGCCACTCATTCCATGAGACACAGCACCAGGTGCCTGGGCGCACAAGGCCCAGGGGGAACGAGGCTCTGCCCTCAGGGGGTTCACATGTGACAGGGACACAAGGATGCAAGGGGATCACTGTTCCTGGCTGGAGTCTCTGGGGAGCATTCATAAGGGCAGTGAGTTTTTAGTTTAATACTTATGGATGAGATGAATTTTTCTCACAGAGAAGGTGGTTCTAGCGACAGAAACAGAATGTACAAAATTGGGCAAGCACGTGGACCAGCGGTAGCCTCTGATGAGGAACAGAGGCAGTAGCCTCTGAAGGGGAAAAGGGGGACTGGAAAACACCATGGAGAGGACTGGCACATATTTGGGCAACGAGGAGGGACTTAGGCCTTTAGGCTGAAAGGCATAGTCGGATGTGTACGTTAGAAAGACAGCAGAGGAAGGGGTAGGAAGACGGGGACGGAGCTGGGGGGTGGGGGAGGTGAGCTGAGTTAGAGCCCAGGATGGAGGCAGTTGTAATTGCCTGGCCTAGAGGTGAGGAAGGAAAGAAGGGGACACTATGCCCATGAAATTGAACCCATGCGGCCTGTTGACCCCCGGATGTCGTGGGAGAGAGAGTACAGTGCCCCGGGCTGCCGTCTGGATGGCTGTCCGGCCCGAGCTGAGACTTGGAGGAGAGGGAGCACGGCGCCCTGGGGAAGCAAGCTGGGAACAGAGAAGGGATCTCCACTCGGCGGGTGCACGGTGTAGAAGGGAACGTGTCGTTTTACGTCCTCGACTAGAAGAGTGTGACATTCATTCTGCGGCTTCTCAAGCACCACTGAGGGGTTTTAAGTAGGAGCAAAATGCGACCGGATTCCTGTGCTTGAAGTAGGGCTGAATTCATAGGCGATGGCGGATAGGGCTGCTTTGCAAGGGGTGTATCGTGAAGCAGAGGCTCGGGCCTGAGCCCTGTGGGTGTTTTTGTCTACGATGTGACGTAGGGGGTTTGGGGAGAGAGAAACAATGAGAGAACTGCAGAGAGTCTCGTGTGGTGACTCTGCAAAGGAGAGAGGGGCGTGGGCTGGGTCGGCAGCCAAGACCTCGGGACTGGAGGCAGGAGGGACGTAAATGTAACAGGCATATGGGAGGCGGAGAGTGGGGGTGAGGTGACTAACTCAGGGACTGGGCCTTCTTCTCTGTGACGCACGGTCTGGAGGCCTTAGAGCCAGGCACCCAGGAGGTTGCTTCGCCCATGAGATGGTGGGAAGGGCTAACCACAGCCATGGCCCACGCTGGGTGCTGGTTGCAGGGAGAACGTCAGTCAAGTCTCTCCTGGGGAATTCAAACATCCTTTGCAGAGGAGGTCCCTCCCAGCCTCCAGGACTGGCCCTGATGGACTTTCTGTGCTGAATTCTCTTCCTGGGAAGACTTTGAAATAGAGCAAAGAAAGATCAATGGTGAGACCAAGAAAGCATTGAGGTGACAGAGATCTGGGGCAGAGCTGGGGACATGGGAAGGGCTGGGGCCCATGTTACTCGGGTCTCCGTGTCTCCAGGCCACTGCTGCTCCTGGGCTGAGTGTGCTGTGGCCTCATTTGCTCCTGTTGTCTTTGTGACCTAACTCCTCGTTGGCCAGTGGGCCACTGCAGCTTCCCCGACTTCACTGCGCAACAGACAATGATGTCATGGGCCATGCTTATTTTTAATAGCTCCTTAAAATTCTGGTCCCATCCCACCACTTACACAGCTATTTCTGCTGAGTGCTTAATCAGTGGGTCCAAGATGTGAGCTGGGGCCATGCACAAAGGAGCAGTCCTGCTTGTTGGCTCTTAGATGGGATGTGGACCTCTGTGTGTCCCACACCAGCCCATCCTGATACCCGCCTCCCTTTATCGCAGGAGCAACTCAGTGCAGCAAATATTTACCAAAAATCCCCATGTGCTATGGCCTGGCACTAAAAATGTTCACCTTATTGTTTGTCTTTTAAGAAAATTAGAGTCTGGTCTGGGAATGAAGACACTCAGCTATGAGAAGCGCCAGGACCGCCAGACTCTGCCCCTTAATGTCACAACCTGAAATACTACCGAGTATGGTTTTCTGGGTGCCTGGGCATGACTTTTAGCTGAAAAAAATATGGCACATAACACACATTCACACACCACGTACGTGCATTAGATACTTTTTCCTTTTTTCTTTTCAGGGAGTGTGATTAGAACTGGAAAGAGAATCCGATCACTCGATGAATGAGGAAGGGAGTCACTGCTGGGATAATGTCCAATTTATGACAAGAGCTGGTTGTCACCTTGGAAAGCAGCTTGCCTTGGTCTTCGAAGGCAGAAAGATCAGAGTTCAAATCCCAGCTTCACCAATTACCAGCTGGGACGTAGGGCGAGTTCATAACCTTGCTAAGCAAGTGCTTACCAGGTAATGACCACTATTATAAGCGCTATCCACAAATCACTGTGTTTAATTCTCACAACACCTGACCAGGTAGATACCACCGCACTGGCTTTTCTGGATGGTGATGGGGGTTAAAAGTGGGGGTGCACCACTTGCACACCCACAGTAAACGCAGCTGGTCTTCACATCACCAGTGTGGGACACAGGATGCACGAGTTCTGACGACGTACAGAGGACGAGCTGCAGGCGGCCTGCCCCTGGAGCCTGGGTATGTGGTCAGCTCCAGGACTTGGAAGTCTGTCCAGCTTGGTGCCCTGAGGGATGGTGGCTGCTGGACCAGTCTGCTCAGGCTGTCATAGCAGAATGCCTCTGGCTAGTGACAAAACGATGGACATTTATTTATTTATTTTTTATAGTCTGGAGGCCAGGAGTTCAAGACCAAGGTGCAGGTGGATTGACTTGTGGTGGATTGCCTTCTCACTGTGTCCTCATGTGGCCTTTCCTCCATGCACACGGGCAGAGAGAGCGTGTGCTCTGATAACTCTTATTTTTTTATTTATTTAAATTCAATTAATTAACATGTAGTTATTGTTAGTTTCAGAGGTGACTTATTTTTTATTTATTTAAATTCAATTAATTAACATATAGTTATTGTTAGTTTCAGAGGTGGAGTTCAGTGCTTCACCAGTTACATATAACACCCAGGGCTTGTTATGGCCCATGCCCTCCTGAGTGCCCATCCCCCAGTTACCCCATCCCTTTACCCCCTCCCCTCCAGCAGTTTGTTCCTTAGAGTTAAGAGTCTCTCATGGTTTGTCTCCCTCTCTGATTTTGCCTTCTTTTATTTTTCCCTCCCTTCCCCTATGATCCTGTTTCTTTCTTAAATCCCACATGAGTGAAATCCTATGATAACTGTCTTTCTCTGATTGACTTATTTCACTCAGCATAATACTCTCTAGTTCCATCTGTGTTGTTGCAAATGGCAAGATTTCATTCTTTTTGGTGGCTGAGTAGTATGAAAGAATACAAACATAGTGACTTGGTCCCTCTTTTTATGAGGACACTGGTCTGATTGAATTAAGGGCACACCATTTAACACAATCACCTCCCCAGAAGCCCTATCTCCAAACATACTCACATTGGGGGTTAGGACTTCAATATATAAGTTTTAGGGACAATGAGCATTCAGTCTACAGGGACCAGATTAGCAGTCAGGACCTCCAAAGGCTTTGCCTCTTCAGTGTAAAGTAACGGTTAAGGGCAGGGACTCTAGGGTGTCTGGCTCGCTCAGTTGGTGGAACATGGGACTCTGGTGTTGTGAGTTCAAGTCCCACGTTTGGCGTAGAGATTACTTAAGAAAAAAAAGGGCAGAAGGTCTGAGGCCAGACTTCCAGGGTTTGTATCTCAGGTTTTTGGTATTTCAAGCTTATATCCACTTACTCTCTGAGTAAACATGGCCCAGTTTCTTAACCTCCTTGTGCCTCAGTTTCCCCTGTCAGTGAAATGAGTATGTCAGTACTATAGTCTTGTAAACAAATTGTGTGGATTACATGAAACAAAGTGTTACAAAACTGTGAGTGCCCAACTGGGCACACAGTGAGCACCGCAAATACTTATCAAACCCAAACCCAGGGGAGTGGGTCATTACTGACTCACATCTCTTTTGGCTGAGTGTTTGCCCAGCCTGTGGAGCTGCTTGGCTCCATTTCAGACTGTGTGTGTGTGTGTGTGTGTGTGATACAGATTAATTTAAAGACACAAGCTTTTAATTTATGTTTTTTTTATTATTATTTTTTAAGACACAAGCTCTTTCCTCAAGAGCCTACATTTTTCATAGGGCCATTTATATCCAGGAAACTATGAAAGGGGAACAAGAACACAGCATCTAAGGCATTTCCCTGATGTCACATCCAAGGGCTTTCTAACTTGGTGAGGCCACTCTTGCTTGCATTGCCCCGGGAACAAAGTTCAACAGGGTCCACCTACGGTTACAGCTAAAACCATCTTGTGTTGATCCCCCGCCGGGATCTTGTGACCCAAATCCTTCCTTTAAAGGTTCTTGGTGGAGGCTTTCTTTTTTGCCCTGTTGTTTTGGTATTGACTTTTGCCTGTGGCTGCACAAAGACAGTGCATTTCTGTTCTAAAACCTTCCCAGATGAGGCCCTCCATGTATTCCCAACTTTCTTTCTTATGAGGCCCACGGAGCAGGGCTCCCCTGCGCTCTCTGCCTGTTAAAATCCTTCTAGTGCTTCTGGTCATTGACCTCACTTCCTCTTTGCCCAGGAGTGAAAACAGGGGGCAACAGTGCCTCTCGCCTCTTGCCTCTTATCCCACCCCTTACACACCTGGGTAGCTTAGTCCCCAACAGGCTCGTTTCCCTTAATACCTGAGCCCATGTTATGCATCTGCGATGGGCTGGGCTTCATGCTAAAGTATGGGAATACAGACTTGAGTTAGGCAGCCCTTACTCAGAATCTCATGGGGAGACAGACAAGGCGACAGATACAAAAGATTGTGACAGGCCCTACGCTGGCTGCTACGGGAAGTCGCGTGTGGGAAGGGGAGCCTGATGAGACCAAGCATCAGGGATGCCTTCTGACAGAGCTGATGCCTGAACTGAGTTTTCAAAAAAGACCAGTGGTTTGGTAGCCACGGAAAGAAGTAATGGCAGAAGTAATCATAAATAAGAAAGCATGAAAGCCTGGGAGGTTCGTAGGGCTGAAGTCAGAGTGTGTGGCAGGAAGAAGAGGGGTGAGTCTGGAGAGATGGGCCCAGACTTCTTTTTATTACTCACAGTTAGGAAGACATTGTTCTGTTCTTATTTACAGATGGGGCAACTGAGAAGTTGCATCTGGTCACAAAGTTGGGTCGTGGCCGAGCTGTTTGGAGACCAGGGACATAATCCAGATGGAGCATAAACCACGATCAAGAAGTAGGACGGAAAAGGGATTCTCTCTGCTTCTGCATTTCCACATTTTTCTGGGCCTTTCTTCCCACCTTAGTTGACTTGCTTGGCTTGGAAACCTTCCCCCTCTTCCCTTCTGACTTACCACATTTTCTCTATAAACTGCTTCTGAGAAAGCACGAGCCATCCCTTTCTCCTCTAGCTAGTCTCAGGAGCTGCAGGCAAAGGCACTAGATATTTTCGGTGGAGTTACTGCCGTTATTGGACTGTAGCTCAGCACCCATCCTCTGGATAAGCTGTAAAATTAAGTTCCTAACTGTAGTTCCGTGCTAAGAACCCCCCTGAAGCTGGTCAGTCTCAAGGGTAAATGTGCACCTGGAATGTTTGAGCAAGACACCTAAGTGCCTTTGTGTTCTAGGAGCTGTGCCGAGAGTTGGGGGGACACAGATGAATGAGGCGCATTTACTTCTCTCGATGAATTTATAGACGGACCCCCAAACAGATCATACGGAATCAGATGACCGTGGGTAGGGCTGGGTGGCCCAGGTAGTGGTGGGCTCTGGATTTTGCACAAGTGGCTGCTCGAATGGCTGGGAAGGAATCGTCATTCAATTCTGATTCCTTCTCACAGAAGAAATACACACACGTTCTTCCCTCGAGATGATGAATGTTTAAGCTCCAAAATAATTCCCAGCTCTAAAAATATTGCTAGTTATTACTTCATGTTCACTCGGATCCACGTATCGAATAACAGGCTCTACTCTCCATCTGGGTTAACTGCTCTGACAAGCTCATGACATCCCTATTACTACCCCATTTCACAGACGATGATTCATGATGTTAAGTAACTTGCTAGGAAATGTTCCTGATTCAAGCCCCTTTATCACCCTGACCAAGGCCCTCCTCATCTTCCTAGAGTTTCTCATCTCAGTGCTGTGATTCCAGGTCAACAACTCACATCTCTTTTCCGCCCTAAGGCCTCCTGGGAAGATGAGCTGAGGAGCCTGCAGGTTGCCGTTGTGACAGAGGAGCGGCAGTTGGGCTGGAAAGCAAAGGACAAAGCCAACCACATAGAGGGGATCCAGCGACCCTCAGCTTCCCGCCTTCCCCAGCCCTCCCAGCCCTGTTTGTTGTCTTCCCGGTTTCTGTATTTACATTCCACCTTGTAATTAAGCAATCAGCTTTTTCTCCGTGATTACTCACGATCTCAGCTGGCAAAAGTCCCTTGATCTTTGGCTCTATGCCTTCCCATCAGAGTGTTACCCAGTGCACGTGCTAATCGCCCAGAACCCCCGCTGCCCTGCTTGGCATGCTCGCTCTGGAGTCAGCTCAAGCCATGTGCCCTCAGTGGCAGCTGCCCCACCTGGCCTGGCCAGGGTGACTGTCACCTGAAGTTTCTCCATGGGATGGTGGGGTTTTGTAGGTTTTGCTGAGATCTGCCTGGGCCCATTGAATTGGAGGTGAGGGTGGCCGCCTCCTGTCCCCACTCGACAGGGGACAGCACTGAAGAATGAAGCCCACTTGGGAGGAGTTCTGCAAACAGGCCTCCCACTGGTGTGTCCTTGCAGCACCTGCTCTGTTGCTGGGCAAAGAACAGGAGAATAGATGGTGCCAAGTGAGCCCCTGAGAGTAGACTTAATCAGAGCGGTCCACCCTTGACATTTATGAGGCGGTTGAACAAACAGCCTGCAAGCTCTAAGCCGAAGTTTCTCACCTGCTTACTAACAACTGCAAGGTGGAGGGTTTTTAAAAATATATATATACTAAAGTTTATAGTGTGAATATTTTATGGCTGCAAAAGCCATTTTTTCCCTCTCGGTTCTATTTTTTTCCTTTCTCCTCTCCCTTTTCTGTACATTTCATTCTCCGCTTTGCCAGTGCCATGAGCTCCCATCCCTGGGCTTTCTCTTCTCCATCGCCCTTTGTCATCATACTTTGACAGTCTCTCCATCCTTGTATGATCAAGGCAGCAGTTCGATTGGCTCCCGGTCTGCTCACAGGAGGGGCGGTGCTCTGACAGAAGAAAAGTGACAGGAACGATGGGAGTATCTGAAGACTCATTGCCCGGGCTCCTGTAAGCACCTTGAGGACACAATTTATTTCTCAGCATTCCTTATCTCTTCTTCCATCCCTCCCCTGTTACTAGTATTTCATACATGTACATTTAGTCAACAGAAGGGTGAAGTCAGAAGCAAACTGGAGCTCTTGTCTCGTGTTGCTTGGTACCTGCATTTGTCATCTCTGAAAGGATGATCTCCAGTGATTTTGCAGGGTCCTTATTGTGTCTGAGGTTTGCCTGCTGTTGAGCAAAGCAGTCAGGAAGCAGGAGTGTGGGACCTTTCCTCTTCTATGCAGATGAGCAAATCCTACAGCCTGATGAGGTCTTTTGCTGGGCTTTCTGATCAGCCTTCAGGGAACTCCTCACCTGCATGCCAGTCTGATCCTGTCCCTAGTGGTAGAGGAGAAGGAGGGAAATGAGTGGGGAAGGACAAGGTGAAAGGTGATTCAGGGGGTACAAATGAGTCAGAATGCCTCTGGAGAGAGGACATAGTATGTGAAGCAAGAGAAAAGCCCACACAGCTACACAATCAATTAATATTTCCTGAGCATCTACTATTTGCCAGGCACAGTGGTCAGTGTTGGGAATATAATGGGGTAAAAACAGTTCCAGTGCCAGCTGTCAAGAATGTGTCTTCTAATTTAGGGTGGAGTTGCTGATTCTTTAATGTACACACAGATCATCTGGGGATCTTGTTGTTGTTAGCGTTCTGACTCTGTAGGTCTGGGTGGGGCCTGAGATTCTGCATCTTGAACAAGCTTTGAGGTGGTGCTCATGCTCTTGGTCCAAGGACAACAACATGTTGAAGACCAGGGATCAAGAGACGAATACAGGGGCACCTGGGTGGCTCAGTGGGTTAAGCCTCTGCCTTCGTCTCAGGTCGTGGTCCCAGGGTCCTGGGATCGAGCCCCACATCGGGCTCTCTGCTCAGCAGGGAGCCTGCTTCCCCCTCTCTCTGCCTGCCTCTCTGCCTACTTATGATCTCTCTCTCTGTCAAATAAATAAATAAAATCTTTAGCAAAAAAAAAAAAAAAGAGAGAAGAATACAAGTCTTGTAGGAGCTGAAAATCCTGGAGGGAGGAGGGAGACCCAAACGGAGTCAGTAGCCAAACTGGACAGGAGAACAGTTGAAAACAAAGGGAGTGTAGGCATTTGAGGAATCAAGGAAGCAGTAAAAAGAAGAGGAAAAAGACAGAGATTAATAGAGAAAGGAACATGGAGACAGATTTCGGCAGTAGGAGCAGACCAAGAGGTAAAAAGTATGAGTTCTAGAGATAAAAGTTCAGGGCTGCTTTTCCTCCAGAAGTAGACTCACCATACTAGCCAGCCCAGGATGGACAAGGCAATTGGCTGAAGCCAGAGGAACTAGGAGGTCAGGAATGGAAAGGCCTTCTGAATTTGGGCCTCCCACATTGGGAGAAGGAGGGAGATAGAAGATTTGAGTCAATAATACCGAGCTAATGTGCACCCGCAGTAGGGGAGAGCTAGTAGAGATGAGTGAAAAGTACCAATTATAGAGAGAAATGATGCATTCTTCTATTGTTGTGGAGATCTTAAAACTCCAGGTAGGTGAGCAAAGGCTAACTCGTTCTTAAGGGCCCTACTTAAATGAAGAGATGGGAACAGTTTGCCGTCAATCAGATAATATACAGTTGCTATGTAGATGGCCCTTTAGGATGGCTAAGGGTCCTTGAAAACAGTACTCCCTTGCACAGCTGAAATATTCAGCTTGCAATTTAATGTCATATGTTCTGATGTCTGAGTGCATGAGGGTCTCTTGAGTGCTCATCCCTATGACTACCATCTCTGGCAGAGTAGCACAGTTGAGCTGATCCATGGTGGTTCCAGGAATGGTTTCCCCATGGATGGTTCTATAGGAATCTTCCCCCCAGGGTTTCCTTTCCCTATCTCACTTCCTCCCTGCCTCAGCCTTCAGTGGGCCCTGCCAGCCAACAATATCACAAGGATGAGATGCGGGGTCCTATGTCTGGCTGTTGATAATCAGAAAAGTCTATACAACCAAGCATGGGGTTAGTGGCTTGGAGGCTCTGTCGCCTGAACTCTGTTGCTCTTGAGAAAGCACATCACTGAGATGAGGAAAGGAAATGCCATCTGTGTGTGTCTGTGCCTGACCAGTCCTGTCTTCCTGGAGCCCTGTTCTCTCTCCCTCCCTCGCCTCACAAGTGGATTTTCTCAGGATCTCTTGCTCTTATGATGCTGTTGTCATCAGAAGGGAACAGCAGGCAGGAAGGGAAGAGGCCAGGGGTTTACTGTGCTGGCTATAAGGAATGTGAGCCCTTCGGTGGCTCCTGAGATAGGTCTCCCACAGAACAAGAAGCAGGTGGGCCAGCTTTCCTCCATTCCTTACGAGAGAGAGGAAACCTGACAGAGATAGGTTAGATGTGAGGAAGGAACTCCGTAAGAGCATGAACTGTTGGGACTGTGACCAGCCATGAGAACACTCCAGGGGTCTAAAACAGGGGGGAGTTTTCATTTCTCTTGGATGCTGGAGTGTGATCCCATATAGAAGACACTGGAGTAAACTCCCTCCTTCTGATGTTGGGTTTGTCCTCCCTGTGTCATTTGGGTATGATCAGAGATGTTTCACCAGCTGTGCCCCTCACTAGTTGTATGACCTTGGGTAGATTACTTTGGTTTCCTCATCTGTAATTGCTATCTAGCCATCTTATTGGGAAGAGTAGCTAAAATAATGCATGTGAGAATGTCTAGTCCAATGCCTGGCGTAGGAGAGGGGTTCTGTTCATGGCCTGGAATTGCAGACTGGTGGTGGGAGGCAAGTCTCCTGATGGCCAGGGCACTGCCTGATGGCGGCATCACACTGTGTCAGTCAGGGTCAACCAGACAGACCAGCAGGAGACATATACTAAGTGAACTTATTGCAAAGAATTGGCTTGTAAAATTGTGAGGCTAGCCAGGCAAATCTGAAATCCAAGAATGCAGGCTGTCAGGATGGGCATGCTGGAATTCTCGGACATGGCTTGGAGCTGCTGTCAACAGAAGGAATTTCTTCTCTGCTGAGGAAACCCCAGCTCTACACTTAAGACCTGTCAACTGATTGAATCAACACCCCTCGTCCCAGCTCATTAAAAGTAACCTCCCTCACTTGGCGTTAAGTGCTGACGGACTTCAATCACATTTGCAAAATATCATTACGGCAACACCTAGGTTGAATGAATAATTGGAGACTGATACATGGCCAAGTGTGACAGATAAAACCAGCCATCAAACTCACTAACCTGTGAGTTTCCTGAAGGCAGGAGCCGAGATTCCGTCTCTGCATTCAAGCTGCTGCTGGCAGGTGCTCAGTGTTTGTTGAATGAATGTATCAGTGGAGGTCAGGTTATAGAGTCCCTTGAGGATCCTCCTAAGGAGGTTGAATTTTACCCTAAAGGCAATGGGGAGCTATTGCAGGATCTTGAGCAGGAGCGTAAGGGATGTTTATTATGTTGAAGCCCTGTGCCAGCAGACAGCTCTTCTCCGAGGAAGGGAGGAATGGAGTCTGTGCCCGCGTTCCTTGTGGGTGGATTGCTCCAGCTAGGGAGACATTTCTCTTGAGTTCTTTCTAAAGGGTAGAGACTCCCTGGAGAATGTGTTCCAGACAGGCCGCTAAATATAGTCCTCTGCCTTTTTACAACAGCAAAGCCAGACCTTGATATTTTACCCTAAAATGATGCCCAGGCTTTGGTGGGAGAGTGTGTCCCCTCAAACGTGACCCTGGTGGCTCTTTTCTTTGACTAGTACTTGGGGAAGGGGGTAGTTGATCCTTCCCACTGGCGGCTGGATCATGACTTGGACAATCAACGTGTGGAGAGGAAGCAAGAGCAGATATCAGCCTGATTGGGGTACCTGCCCTAGAGGCTTCTGTCCCAGTAAAGTTAGCCATGCCGCAGTAGACACAAAATGAGAGCTTATCATATCTTGATTAGAAAACAAAGGACAAGATATCTCATTTACTGCTATGCATCCAGGCCTTTGCATGGCTTCCACTGCCTCAAACCCTGAGCAAAACCCCATTAGAAAACTTCCTATAGTCCGGCCAGTGCAGGGGTGTTACCGGCAGAGCCGAGTCCTACGTGCTCTTGCTGATTTTCCCAGCAAAGGAAGCTCATCTAGCCCAGGATGGAGCCAGATCAAAGGGCCACCTGCAACCTCGAACATGGAGAAACAAATTTGTTTCTTCTTTCAGTGCTCTGATGGGGGAGCTGGCTCCTATCCCCTCCCCTCACATAAAGACCTCATTTTTGCTTTTGAAAGATCTGAGTATAATTTTTAATCACATCATTGTTATAATTCTGAATGAGATTTTGGAGGGTTTTCCTGCTACTTCTGGGATTCCTTGAAGATGTCTGAAGATTCCCCATTGGTTCTAGAGATGTGTAGAGTAGAGCCTCACACATGCCAATTGTATCGAGCCCAAGGACCAAGAGCCCCGTGAGAGGTGGTTAAGTTCACCCTGTGGGCCAGGGCTGCCCCAAACTAAGTGAGTTTAGATCTGATCAGTTCAACCAATGTTTATTAAATCCCTCCTGTGTCATTCTTTGTGCATAAAAGGGTGAGTTGGGCATGTCCCCAAGGGACACTGTTAAGTTGGGGAGACAGACCATGATGATAAGGGATGATCCAGGCAACACCAGAGATGTGTCCAGGATGCCAAGTGAACCTAGAAGAAGGCGCTGCATTCACTGTGGCTGGGACAGGATTTCTTAGGTGGAAATACCTAGACTGAATCTTGAAGGATAAGTAAGACTTTCCATATAAAAAGAGGATGAGAGGAGAGAAGGGTGTTCAGAGTAGAGGGAATAGAGTATGCAAAGTTAGAGAGCTGAAAATAGCCTCGGATGGGGCAGGAGACAAAGACCAGATTGGTGTCACTGTGAGGCAGAGTGTGAGACCACATGGTAGGTATCCTGGCCTTTGTCTGGGAGAGAGGCTGGTATGGTCAGACTTGGCTTCACAGATAGCTCTGTCTGCTTCAGGGACAATGCTTTGCAAGAACGCAAAACTGGAAGCAGTTAGAACAAACCCTAGAACAAGGACACAAGATAATGTGTCCTTGACCTTGGGGAAGAGAGGACAGATTAGGGAGGTGTTTGAAAGAAATCATCAGGCTTTGAGAATTTAGAAACCATTTCCTTAAACATTTTGGAGAAGGACCCCTGCTAGTGTGAAGTTCTTTTTCCTATCTTGCCTAGCTCCTTCCTGATGCAAGGTAGGCGAATTCCCTAGCACAGCCTCTATTTCTTTCCAGCAAGTGCCGCCCCTTCGCCATGTCAGGGAAGTCTAGAGCTCAGAGCCTCAGATGCAACCTTCATGTCGCTCTGTTGGATCAGATGCTTGTCTCTGATTCACTGAAACTCAAATAGAACGTGCTAACCATAGTTCGTGTGGGAAACCCTGGTTTCGGGCCTCTGAGAGCCCTGGACTTCTCTCCCAGGCCTTTCATCCCTATCTGGCATCCAGCATTGCCTTCTGCATCTCAGATGAGCATGTCTACAGGTTCCCTTCAGGGTCAAGAGGGAGCAGTAGTCACTCAGATGGTTAACAAGTCTAAATTGGGGCTCAGGAGCCCCAGTTAGCATATGACTGGCAAAGTTCCCATGCATGCTGCAGGTCAAGCTCTTAACCTTGGTGGACATCTGTTTGATTGTTAGGGGAGCTAACCGTAGTCTCACTGCATGATTCTCACTGGTATCTGAAGGTTCCGGAATGTGCCTGGAGAGGGCTAATGCCTAGGTAGGGTGATCCACGTGTCATGCGTGGGCTTTGGGGGCAATGGGCAGAACCTGACCACTTTCTGTTCCATGTCATAAAGAACCTCTCCATGTCTTTCACATTCTTGGAGGTCCCTGGAGTGGAAGGTGGCGGTGTCCAAGTAAAGCACTGTCCTAGATGCCCCTCATCTCCAGACAAGTGAAAGAAGGAGGACTCTGCTTTTACCCGACTGCTCTCCCCAGCCCTGAGAAGGTGGTCACAGCCTTCTGAGCTCACCTTCCTTCCCTTCCCTCAGAAAACAACTCGCTCTTACTCTTGGGAAGAAGTGGATGGCTGCTTGCTTCCAGAGCTGGTCCTGTTATGCGCTAATCAGAGCCCTGTGCCAGGAGTTGCTCATCGTCCCAGGAGACTACCAATGAGATATAAAGTTAAAGCTTTATGGAGGGAGCTGATCTCTAAGCAGGTACTTCATGCTACTCTTCACAGTCAAACAGTAAGGAAATGGGGCTTCTGAGAATTTCCTGAGAAATCTAAAGCTCCTTTTAAGTAGCAAACAGACATTCTGATGGTGGGGAGGGCACTCTTCAGTTGCTGTGTTTCCTTTGAAGACAGTGAGCCTCACTTCCAAGGCACGCACCTGTCCCCTGCACCGAGTTGGGGACCGTCCTTACAGGAAACCTCATGTTGGTTTTTAAGCCCAGACCCCTGACCTGCCCTTGCACACAGTTTGAGCGGGAATACGATATGTCGAGGAAGCATCTAGTACAATTTCCTTACTCCAGAATGCAGTAACAAGTGCTCTAGGCTTTTCTCTACATTTCACACACTCAGGGAGCCCCTTGGGAGGTGGGGCCGATAATTTTGGTTTTACCCTCATTTTAAAGATGAAGAAGGTGAGTCAGAAAATGGCAAACTTTGTGTGAAGAGGAGTCGAGTGGGGATGAGGAAACACAGGTCTCTGTCTTGAGTGTGCTGAGACCTGCAAGTGTCTGACCTCTCTTTGGTAGAATGAATGACAAAGGCATGAGGTCAGCAGCTTTCAGAATGGAATTCTTGGGACAGTAAGTGCCTCTGTGCCCATAAGAACGTGGAATAGGGAAGCCAGAACTCAAGAATTTCTACGCCAGCCTCAGTCAGAGATCTCTACTTTTATCTCTTACATATTGGGGATTCCGCAGGGAATTTCATTTGAAGACAGGGTTTCTCAGTTTGAAAGTTTGAAAACCCCTGAATTAAATAGTGTCTAAGTTCCCTTCCACTTCCAAAAGCTGTAACTCTCTTGAGTGAGGTCTCCTTGGTCATGATCCTCTGCCCTCTCTACCCTTCCTCCCAGACAGGTCGGGAACCATTGATCAGGGTAGCGTCTCTCTCTGGGGTGGGAGGTCTGCCTCAGGCCAATCACCTTTACTTTGACCGGAAGCATTTCCACCATGGAGATGGAGTGGGGACTGGGGGTTTTTGTCTTGGCGTTTCCAACACCTGTCATGTTGTAGGCAGTCCTAAATGAGGGTGGGAGAGCTCCATTCCAAGTAAAAAGACTTTTTACGGGACCTATTCTCCAAACATTCACCTGTCTTGACCCCAGGTGTCTGGAGAAAGCTGTGGAGCTGAGGGGAGGAGTCACTAGGGCACTGTTCTTAAGCTCCAAGATGAACAACTTAACACCAGTTGCTACCAGCTAGTGGGCTAGGGGTATTATTTGTGACAGATTTCTACTAGTAAAGGAGATATGAATAGGGTACTGGGTAAAGAACAGTGAAGTGGGTGGTCAAGATATCTTCTCATCCCCTGGTTCGCTGCCTTGGGAATCTTTCAACATTTTGCCACTTGCTTTCTTCTCATTTGAATATAAAGGGAGTTAGGATAAAGGTGAGATCTAGATATCTTCAGTCATTGGTGACAGGGAGTGAGGAAGTATTATGATTTCCAAACACATCTCTTTACTTACAGTGTGGTTGTTCTCAGTCTTTTTGTCACCACAAAGCAAGGTGGTGATTTTTAGATGCTGGACGTATAACCCCATAGCGCCATGAAAATAAGGATCAGTGGAGTCGCTGGGCAAGCGGAAGTGAAGACATCACTCTGGGCGCTGCTAAGACCTGGGACTGAGTAGTTAACAGAGGCCATTGCTACCACCAGCTCCACCATGGTGCAGTGACAATGACTTCCATGTGCTCTCTTTGTCTTCTGTTGTATCTTTGTGTCTTTTGTTCAAGACTCAAATCCTGATAGAAAATATGTGATTGGCTGATTCCTAAGTGACTGGATTAAGTCATACAGTTAGTCCCTGGTTGTAAAAGTAGTAGAGTTTTCTGGGCCCCTTGGCTTCCATAATGGAAGGTGGCCAATGAAAATAAGAACCCAAAACTATCCTCTGTCTAGATGTCACAAAATAAGAAAAGTGTAAGTCCATGTAAGGAGTTTGGGACATGTAATGAAACTACTAACTAGTGATCAAAGTTCTTTTCTTTTATTCCTGGGCACAGAGTTAGATGGCATTTCCCAGCGTTCCCTGCAGTTGGCACATGACTGAGTTCTAAGCCATGAATATGAAGAGAAGTGATGCCATTCCCCACGCATCACTTCCATGCATGCTCTTCCATGCTCCTTTCCCTTTCGGGCTGGCTACAATAGAGATGATCACCCAACATGACCTTGAAAGCCGTATGTTAAAGATGGCAGATGGAGAAGACAGAAGAACCTTAGGTCTCTGAACTACATCTTGGAGGAGAGGTGTTTGTCTCAGCTGTTACAGGGAAAAGAAACATGTTCATTATGTTAAGTCATGGAGTTTTGATGTTTGCCTGTTAGAGCTAGCATTGCCTTAAATGAATTTTGAGTGCCACTAGGAAAAGGGCTAGAAGCTGGACAATAAAGCCATTTACACATCTCTGCCTTGAAGGTAGGCAAGGTCAAGAAGGATGGTTGGGATCAGACTGCAGAAGTTCTTGGAGGCCTAGATATCCAAAAATAAACATAAAAGAAGTTGGATCTCCTTTGGTCATCAAAACACCACTTGGAAGATTGGCAGTGCTATGGGACTGTTAGGTGGTGTCCTGTGGGAAGCTTCAGACAGATTTACTAACCCACAAATGTTGCTTTTCTAAGGCCAGCAAGAATATCAGAAATTCACCCATTTGACTTGGCAGTTGGAGGATGATCTAATAAGGGCGAAGAGGGCCTACAGCCAGAGCTCTCAAGGAGAAGTTTTGAATATTTGATGTGCCCTTGGCACATTTGATGGGTCTGGCATTCCCTATGCCCCTTGTTCCTGCCTTACCACCACACATGTTATTTTCCCTTCCTGGTCACAGTTCCAGAAAGAGCACTGGACTGGGAGTCAGGGAAACTAGGCTCAAGTCCCCATTCTGCCACAAACAGTTGCCTGGCCTTAGGAAATTTTGTCACATCTCTGAGCTAGAGAAGGAAGGTGTTGGACTAGTTGATTGTTCGGTGATTTTTTTCCTTTCCATTCTATCATTCTGCCCAAATGGATTTCAAAACCTGCTTCTGATCTCTTGGCCCCAGGGAGGTAAATAGACAAGATCTCCTGCTCTGTGTGTTACCTCAGGTGCCTTGACCCTGTGCTTTCCCATAACTCAGTTTATCAAACTTGCCAATGGGCAGTGCTTCCGAGTTCCTCCCATGCTTGGCATTGTGAAGAGTCACAGAAGAGGAAGGCAGCACTGTCTTAGAAGAGCTCGAATTGGATGTGAGTCTCTTGACTTCTAATTGTAGCTTAGGCGTTTAGGGAATGGGTTGGTATTTATGAGTCTGTCGATTTTGGGGGAGGGGAAGAGGGATGCAAATCAATTCGGCAAGAGCGCTGAAACCGAGCCTTCTGGGTCCTCATCAAGTGAGCAGGTGGCTGGGCTTTTGCCTGCGGAGTTTTTTTTTTGTGCTCTGAGGACCTCTTTAACTTCAAGTGAGCCTGTGCTTTCATGAAGGGGCATGGATGGACTTGAAAGGGAGAGCTGAGAGCCTCCGCTGCTAATGTGGGATTGGGGCCGGGGGTGGGAAGCTGAGAAAGAATCAGGTGTTTGTCCCTCTTAGTGGCATCCATCATGCCAGGTTGTTTGACCTTATGAGGAAGGGAGGGGGGACAAGGAGGCCCCTCCCTTACTCACCGGGATCTGTGCCAAGTTGGATGGAAGAAACAGCTGAGTCTGTCCCCTCTGCCTTCCCCACTCCAGGCTGGCCACAGTTTGTTCTCTGGGGGCTCCTATGCTCCCTTCTGGGGCCCTACAGAGCCCTCTCTTCCAGCTCTGTCAGCTTCTTGGTCAGTCTTAGAGTTACTCTGTCGCAGGAGACTTGGCTCCAGCACCAAAGGACCAGGGTTAAGAGTGTGTGTGCATCTTGGTCAGGTAGAAAGCAACCCCAAGTCTCAGCTTTAAAACAACTTCTTGTTTTCAGAATACTGTGTGTGTGTGTGTGTGTGTGTGTGTGTGCGTGCACGAGGTGCGGTGAGGACAGCTGTGGCAGTGGCGGAAAGGGAGAGTGTAGTCCCTTTCTAGGGTTGCTGTCATGAGGTACCACAGATTGGGTTGGGCGGCTTACAAAAACACAAATGTATTCTCTCACAGTTCTGGGGGCTGGATGTCCAGAATCAGGTGGTCTGTGGGCTGGCTGTCTGAAGGCTGCAGGGGAGCTCCCTGCCGGGCGTCTGGTGGGTGCTGCTGGCCATCCTTGGTTTTCCTTGGCTGATAGACACATCACTCCAATCTCTGCCTCCCGTCTTCACCTGGTGTTCTCCCTGCCTGTCTCTGTGTCCAAATTTCCCTCTTCTTAGAAGGACGTTAGTCATTAGATTAGTGGCTACTCTAATCCCGTCTGATTTCATTCTAACTTGATGGCACCTGCAAAGGCCCTACTTCCAAATAAGGTCTCATTCACGGCTTGCGGGGGTGAGGATTGAACAAATCTTTTTGGAGGACACAATTCAACCCACATCAGGAAGGTGCCTGTTTGAGGTTCTCATCGGTCCAAACCTTTGAATGAGGTGGAGCCCGACTCACTGATTTTTACTTCATGTAAGCAACGGGAGTGTGCTGTTTCCCGGCACCCGCGCCCCGTAACTCCTTCCTCAAGGCGTCATTCACAGTGAATCAAGAATAAGAAAATGAGGATAAAGTCACTTACTTATTTTTTTGCTGAATGGAATTCTTATGAGCACAGACTGAATGGTGAGTGGTTGGCCTTCTGATATGGTCCTTTTTCATTCATTCTTTCTGGTGTTCAACAGGTTACTGTGGGTCATTTCATCCACTCAGGAAGAACCCAGGCCCTGAAGACAGGAGCCATTTTTCTTTTCCAAGATTTTATTTATTTATTTCATAGAGAGAAAGAGAGAGAGGTAGAGCATGAATGCACAAGCAGGGGAGCAGCAGGCAGTGGGAGAGGGAAAAGGGAGAAGCAGGCTCCCTGCTGAGCAAGGAGTCTGATACGGGGCTTGATCCCAGGATCCTGGGATCACCACCTGAGCAGAAGGCAGGCGCTTAATCGACTGAGTCACACAGGGGCCCCGGGAACCCTGTTTTAAAGTTCCTGCACACGTTAAGCATGGAACCTAGTGCTAAATGGGCACAGAGTGGATTCTCCATGCTTGCAAAAGGATAGATTTATTTTAAATTTCTTCTGCTCCTGTGCTTGTTATGTCTTGAAAGTCACTCTCCCTGCCCAGAGCACCCCTTCTGAGTGAACGATGAGGGTCCCGGAGTCTTCACGCCGGATGTGTGACCCTCCTGGGAGAGACCCCTGAGTGGAGTGGGGCTGTGGGAGGGCCCTGCTTGAGTTTGGTCCCATCATCAATACTATGGTGTGCTCCCCAGAGCTCTTCACATCTCCTCAGAGACCTCCAGGTGTGTCTTGCTTGGGCCTCAAATCAGGAGGCCTCAGCCCTCAGAGTTCCAGGCAAGCATAGCCCCCAGATCTCTGCATTTCACCCAGGCCAAAGGGCCTGCTGTGGCTTTGGGATAGGAAACAGAGGTGGGGTGAAGACCTGCTGGGAACTGGAGCTTCCATTATCGAAAGAGAGAAGAAGATAAATAAATAGAACTTGATAAAGCCAGTTGCGTTCAGCCTTGGGAATGGCTTTGAGGAAGCCAGCAGTCTACCTGCATTATAAGCTTTTATCTTATTTCACACAGTTTGGGGCATTTCTAATTGTATCGAGGCCCAGACTCTTGCTCTTAGCCCATCCCCCCACGCGAGGACAGTGGCTGCTGTAAACATATTCGGAGTGCCTAGGAAAGCTGAATAGGGGGAAGCAAGTGGCTTCTTTCTGGTCCATTACCTGGCTCTTGTCAGACCTGCTGGCTGACTCTGCTCCGGGTTGCTGGTTGGTCCTGCCATTATGCTTTATTCTCATACCTGGGAAAATATACTGCCAGCAAAAATTCAGTTTTAATTGACATAAAAATTTGATAGTTTCAGTTTTTATCAGAGTTTGCTTTAGTATCAAGCCTGTTGGGACATCCCGTGAAGCAGAGCTCTAAGGGGTCTGTGACAGGAAGACTAGGGACTAACTCTTTTTTTTTTTTTTTAAGATTTTATTTTAAGATTTATTTCTCTCTCTCTGCCTGCAGAGAGGCAGGCAGAGAGAGAGAAAGGGAAGCAGGCTCCCCACTGAGCAGAAAGTCCAATGTGGGGCTTGATTCCAGGACCCTGGGATCATGACCCAAGCTGAAGGCAGAGGCTTTAACCCCTGAGCCACCCAGGTGCCCCTGGGGACTAACTCTTGAGGGGAGAGAGATGTAGCCGCTCACGCTTAACTCAAGGGCAACGAGCACCCCCAGAATGGAGGGATAATAGCCTCCATTGAAAAATAGACATGGTCTTCCACTCAGATTCCCTTCATTCAGGTGCCGTGGTCTCGTGCCTGGACCGTGGGGTATGGAGGTTTCCAAACAAGCGTTGTCAGTACCCAAGGTCATTTCTAGCTCCTCTGAGGGGTACAAAAAGCCCAGCCTGACAGGAGCCTCAGGCTGGTGTTGGCTGTTTTGGTGCAGCTTTGCTGACAGGAGTTGGAGGTCTGGGCTGTGGTCTCGGCTTGGTAGGAAGCTGTATTGGTCCCATCCATGGTGGCCTTGATATTGTGGCTCAGCGGTGGAAGCCCTGCCCACTCGGGTTCATGATGCAGCCCTGGGCCCAGTGTTGGCCTTAGCCCCCTTTAGCTTTCTGGTGCCATCTTTGACAGAAGAGGCACCTGGAGGAAACTTTGCTGCCATTTGGGGGGCCCTGGAGACACCACCAGAGTGAGTCAAATTCGAAGTGGAAGAAATGGCACAGGTACATAGAGCTAAGATGTTTTCTGGGAATCTGCGAGGCTCCACCGGGCTGTGCCTGGATGGGTTGTAGAAGGAATGAGAGTTCCCACAGGGCAGAAGAGTGACGTGAAGAGACGTGGTTCTGCCTATGGTCACTGTGTTGCCCAGGAAGGCTGATGGAGAGCCCGGCTCAGCCCGTAAAGCTGGAGTGTTGCCACTGTGACCGGAGGGGACAGAGGCACGTGTCAATCAAACCGATAGTCAGGAGTCTCAAAGGGAGATGCTCCTTTTTTTTTTTTTTTAAGGCAGACTTTCTAAAAATGCGGAGAAGGTGCTGAACATCTCTCCTGACTGCCTGATAGAGAGGATCAGGAGACCTGGGACCCAGCAAGAGATAAGGTGCCAAAACAGTGCTGCGCATGTCACCTTGACATGGTGGGCCCAGCTGATGGTCTCGTCAGAACCTTGGGGTCATTATTTTCTCCCTCTCCCAAGCCCTTGCTCTGCTCTTAACAAACCCCTTTCTTTTTACTTTCCAAAGCCAAAGGAGTATTGGCATGATTTGTTCCCACAACTCAATTTAGCTTCATTCTGTTCAATTCAACAAATATTTATTGAGTGAAGCAGTCCTGAGAGCCTGGAATGCAGAGAATACATGTATGAGCCAGACACTGTTCTCGCTCCCAGCGGGTCTGTGATTTCTATGGCCATGGAGGCACCATCTTCATCCATGGCGATGAAGAAGACAGCCACAGCCCACCGACCTAATGCGTACACAGACGTCAAGGGTCTTATCCCTCAGAGGCATACTGGGAAAGAGCAGTGGTAACTGAGGAAGTCCCAGCATCCCTCAAGGAGGCTTGACAAGGACCCTCTCTTTCCCTGCCTGTGGCGGGGAGGGCAGCAGAGGAGGCTGACTGTTCTTGCTCTGTCCCTTTGTCCTCACAGGGTAAGTCAAGGCAGCGGGAGATTACCAGCAGGCTCGGGTAATCAGATGATGTTACAGGTTGAGCCAAAAAGGTATGTTCCAGGGCCTCACCCCAGCTACCTGTAAATACAGCCTTCTGTGGAAATAGAGTCCAAACATTACCAATTAATCAAGTAAAGATGAGGCGGTGCCTCACCCACTGACTAACATCTTCCTAAGAAGAGGGAGATTTGGACACCAGCTGGCATGGAGAAAGGAATTCCATGTGAGGGCAGAGGTAGAGGATGAGTTACTTGCAGCTTCAAGCTGAAGAATACCAAGGGATATTCTGGAAACCACTGGAACCTGGGAAGAGGGGATGGAAGATTCTCTCCTACAGGGTCCAGGGGGAGCACAGCTGTGCTGACACCCTGATTTTGGACTTCTGGGAGAAAATAAAGTTCCCACTCCTAGTCTGTCATGGCAGCCATAGGAAACCAATACAGATGGAATCACCTCAGAATGGGAAGCCTTAAACCTGGAGCCAGGTACCACTGTTCACTTGGCTGAGGGAAGGAACTCACCCAAGGAGTTTAATCCTTCATTGGGATTTCATGGTTGGCACACCTCAGCCCCGGTCTCCTCTCTTGTCCCAGGACTGTCTTTGCGAGTGTCCCCCCTCGTTTCTTGTTCTTTGGTGGTTCTCCACATGCAAATATGCCCACAGGGACGGGGCTTTCACCGGGGCATGTCACTGCCTCCCTCCCTCTCCAATCCCAGGAGTTCATTACTTCACGCTTGGTGTATTCAGGGTAAAGTGACATCCTGAGTGAGAGCCTTCAGTGAGACATTTGTGCCTCTCTGCTCTAGGAGGGTGGCTGGGGTGGGCATCCGCACTCCACACATGGCACCTTTGGGCGGTCTCCTGAGTGTCCGCTACAGGCCACTGCCTATTTCCCAGTTGCCCACATGTCTCTCTCTCTCTCTCTCTCTCTCACACACACACACACACACACACATGCACACACACTCATTAGTGCTCAGAACCCCTGTGTTCTCCCAGCTAAGGGTGGCCAACTCTCGGTTTCAGATTCTACCTGAATTCCATACTCAGCGCTCTCTCCTGACTTGTCCACAATCCTGTGCCTCCTGTGACATGAGAAATTCGTAAAACAAAACACTGTTAGTGACAGATTTCAAACGGGAGCTCTTTAGAGTAGAAGACCCGGGATAAAACCCTGGTTTTAGTCTGTATTCCGCTTGCACGTTTCTTCCACTCTGCAAACGTAGGAATGGAGCAGATGCTTGGGGTGAAGCAGGACTGAGAAGTGGGAGATCCCATTATTAGACTTAGTGACCTGGGCATGGTGTGAAATGAAAGTATCTTTTTTTCTCCTTTTTTTTTTTTAAAAACTATCATTTCTATGTTTCCACGATGGCACCGTGCTCAGGTCAGCGACCACAGGACACCATGGCCCAGCTGCATACTTTTCCCTGTGGCACAGAATCCAGGATTGGCCGGCAAAGGATGGAGCGCCCCATCACCGGCTGGTCTGCTGTGGCAAGCTGTCCCCTCCCCCCAACACCACGATGCCCTTTCCATCCCCATCCTGCAGCTCAGCTCTGTTCAAATACCTCACTTTCTCTCCTGACCCTTCCTACGAATCCTCTTTCTGTTTCAATCCTCTTTCCTGTTCATCCTTTTTCTCTCTGCCACCTGTCGGCTGGCATTTCTCTCCTCCCTGGAGTTGTTGGCTCTGCGCCCACACCTTTGCCTGCCTGTGCTTACTGTCTACTCTTTCCTCTTGATACCAGATGATTTAATTTTTGATTGTAGGGCTTTAGATGGGTTTAAAGATGTCAGTTTATCGCTTTTTAGATTACGGTCAAACCCTCTTAATATCTCTGTTGTTAACGCGCCCTGAGGGGACCTGCCCAGCCTGCTGGAGCCCTGGCCCGGCCACTTCCCCGCTAGGCCACTGGAGGCGCCCTTGGTGCTGCCTCTGCCGCCACCAGGCTTCAGACACCAGGTGGGACAAGGGCAGCCTCATGCTCAGGATACGCCCCTGCATCCAGCGCTCCCAAGCTGACTTTTCCCATCTTGTCATCATAAAGCTGAAGATGGCAGGTCCTGGCTGAGCCAGGAGAATAACAGAACGTGGTTAAAGCCTCTGCCTTCGGCTCAGGTTCCTGCAGGGAGCCTGCTTCCTCCTCTCTCTCTGCCTGCCTGTCTGCCTACTTGTGATCTCTGTCTGTGAAGTGAATAAATAAAATCTTTAAAATATATATATATGTTTCTTGGGCTTTTCTATATTTCCACATATATGTATCGATGCATATATACATATATATATGTATGTGAACAACAATATTTACTGCCTGGTAAATGCTAAATAAATGTTGCTTATTATCCTGACTATAATCGTGTAGGAAACACAGCCTTAGAGACATAGGCCCTCAGGTTCCATAATGTACTTGTTGTGTGAATATGGCCAATTATATAATTCTACATTACTATCATTTACTATTTATATCAAGCATATATAATCATATTAGTATCCTTAGGGCTTAGGTGATGTCTTTGAGCCCACACACTTTCATGGGGGAAAAGGGGTTGGAAATTGCTGTTTGTCCTCCTTCAAGGGGTCCAGCCAGAAGTCAGTGGGTTTTGTAAAGGGTTGGTAAGTGTGAGGCAGTACTGCTCCCCGCCGGTGGTGGTGGACAGAGAGCCGGCTGTGTGGACCCTGGCCTTTGCCCCCGCCAAGACTCCCATGCACCTGCACCCTCCGTGCCTGTGCTGGGGGCCCAGGGGTAGCACTCCTCCAGCACCCACCTGTGCTAGGAATCTAGTGGTCCTAGGGAACCACAGTGATCACCACTAGTCCTTTCCTTTAGGGAGTGAGGACAGACGCTGCCCTCAACAGTTTTCACCCAGTTGTGTCACTTTGAGGAAGTCCTCTCTCTGCTCTCTGATGGGTGGGGTTCAGCCAGATGACACAAGGGCTTTCACATCTCGAACACTCTGTGAATCTAAGGTTCCAAGGAAAACAAAAAGTTCACAGGACAGACGCCAATTCTGGCTTTCTCCAGAGTTTGGGAACTCATTCTCAATAATGACACTGAGGCCATAATCCTGGGCAAAGCCCACTGGCTGGATCGGCCAGCCTGGTGGTCGGCAAGAGCCCTTGCCATAGGGATGAGCCACGGTGACAACACATGGCAACTACCCACTCATACGTTAATGGATGAGTAGTGGGACATGTGTGGAACTCAAGGAGAAATGACCTTCCATTCTGGCTGGGAGAGGGGAGTATGGGGACACACTGTTAGATTTCCAGGAATGGTCCCTGGCCAGGGAGAGGACACTGGATACACCCAGCTGTCTCAGGGTGAGTGTGTCTCTTTCCTTCTTTGGACCTTGGCACCCTCATCTGTAAAATGGAACAGACAGGGGTTGGAAAAGATGAGCTCTGACACTCTTTCCAGCTCTGTCATTCTACAAGTTCATTATTTCCTTTCTTCTAGATGCCTCTGGCTAGCAGCCCAGACTGAGGTAGGATCCTTTTACCTACTTTCTTACCAGGACTTTCATTCATCTTTATTCTCTGGTACAAGATAAATGTATGCTCTTACCTACTTAGGAGGCTCTTTTCCTCCATTTTTCTTCCTAAACACTTAAATAAATGAAATCTAGTATGTAGCATGCTCTGCGCAATACCCAGTTCATGGTAATATATTCACATGTATATGTATAAGTTCTCCTAATATATGTTTTTCTCTAACTTTTTTCCTCTAGCCTAAATATCTATGCCATTTAAAAAACTTCTTCTTTAAAAAAAACAACAACAAACAAACACAGGGCTACCTAGCTTGTTCTTTGCAATAAAAATTTCTCTTTTAGAGGTGCTTGGGTGGCTCAGTTGATTAAGCATCCAACTCCTGATTTTGGTTCAGGTCATGATCTCAAGGTCATGAAATCGAGCCTTGCAGGTCTCTGCACTGGGCATGGAGCCTGCTTGAGATTCTCTCTCTCTCTGCCCCTTCCCCCGGCTCTCTCTCTCTTAAAAAAAGAAAAAAGAAAGTTTTCTTTTCAAAGTAGCTCATACATTCATGGTCACAGCATGCTGGACCCTAGTCATTTCGAGGTGCCCAGTAACATGTCAGATTAAAGGCAAGGGTCTGTCTTCAGATTTGACAAAGTCCCCAGGAGCACATGTTTTCGGGAGATGCAGCCCTTGCTCAGTTCTGAGAGGATGTGTGAAGTTGGGATGCTGATACACAAAGGGATGGTTTGCCTATGAGGCCAAAGACACTCAAAATCTGACTTTCAGCTATTGAATGTACATTTTCCAACAGTGCTTGTTATTCCAAGTGAGAAAATACAAGTTATTTCAGATGGGACTTGAGTTTCTTCTCTGTATCTAAGTTTACCCTCAAATTGGGGGGGGGGGAAGGATCCAGACCCCCAATTACCTGTGATAACAGTGAGGAAAGCAGGAAGACTTTATTGACTATTTTTGAGAGTTATTACTTCCCAGATGTCCAGACTGTCCCCTGCAGCCTCACATCTGATCCTTAGAACACACTCTAAGGGGCACAGAGCCTGGCGTAGAAATAATTGTTCTCATTTTTGGAAAGAGGAAATACAAACTCAAGATGCTGCTATAAACAGCTGATAAAGGGGAGGGAGACTGACCTTGGGGAGAGTGGCAGGTCCCTGATTGGACCCAGATTAGAACCTGTGCTCTTCAAGCCACCTGTGTGGTGGCTTATAGAACTCTCACAGACTGACTCTTGAATGGGGGTAGGAAGACTACAAAATAAACTTAGCCTGGATCCAACAACTCTGATCTTTTTCAGAAGCCTCACAGCACATTGCCTTTGTATTTGTTTTAACCATACAAGGTTTTCTACTACTAAGAGAAGGTTGTAGAAAATACCATGGCAGAGCAAACCCATAGTTTGTACTCTGATGGTTGAAATAGGGAGCAATGGGGATCCAGTAGGGTCAACTGTCTCCCATGACAAGGAAGCTTTCTTTCTATGCGGGGGCTTTCTTCTTCCTCTGTGTCTATGTCTTGGAATCATACTCTAGCTACTTGGAGAGAGGAAGACAAAGGAAGGTGGGAAGAAGGTGGGAGAAGACTGGAATAAAGAGCACTGGTTGGAGCTTGCCTCTTAAGGAAAGAAGAAGAGGACAAGAGCCATAAAAAGGGGAGAGGTAATAACAGAAGAGAGTTGGAGAATGACTCCTGACTCAAGAGCAGTAGATACCACATTGACTGATTTGTGGATGTTGAACCATCCTTGTAGCCCAGGAATAAATCCCACTTGATCCTGGTGAATGATCCTTTTAGTGTGCTATTGGATCTTATTAGCTAGTATCTTGGTGAGAATTTTTGCATCCAAGTTCATCAGAGGTATTAGTCTACAATTCTCCTTTCTAGAGAAGAATGTAGACAGCAAACTCTTTGATCTCAACCACAGCAACTTCTTGCTAAACATGTCTCCAAAGACAAGAGAAACAAAAGTAAAAATGAACTATTGGGACTTCATCAGGACAAAAAGCTTTGGAATAACAAAGGAAAGAGTCAACAAAACTAAAAAGCAACCTACAGAATGGGAGAAGATATTTGCAAATGTCTTATCAGGTAGTTCTTTATCTGATAAGAATCTATGAAGAACTTATCAAGCACAACACCCAAAGAACAAATAATCCAGTCAAGAAATGGGCAGAAGACATGAATAGATATTTCTCCAAAGAAGACATACAAATGGCTAATAGACACATGAGAAAATGCTCCACATCACTCAGCATCAGGGAAATACTAATCAAAACCACAATGCGATACCACCTCACACCAGTCAGAATGGCTAAAATTAACAAGTCAGGAAATGACAGATGTTGGTGAGGATGCGGAGAAAGGGGAACCCTCCTACACTGTTGGTGGGAATGCAAGCTGGTGCAGCCGCTGTGGAAAACAGTATGGAGGTTTTTCAAAAGTCGAAAATAGAGCTACCCTATAAACCGGCAATCGCACTACTGGGTATTTACCCCAAAGATACAGATGTAGTGATCTGAAGGGGCACGTGCACCCCAATGTTTATAGCAGCAGTGTCCACAATAGCCAAACTATGGAAAGAGCCCAGATGTCCACTGACAGATGAATGGACAAGGATGTGGTACACATACACACACACACACACAGACACAGACACAGGAATATTACTCAGCCATTAAAAAGAAGGACCCCTTACCATTTGCAATGAGTGGGTGGAAATAGAGGGTATTACGCTAAGTGAAATAAGTCAGTAGGAGAAAGACAAATACCATATGATTTTATACATATGTGGAACTTAAGAGACAAAACAGATGAACATGGGGAAAGGAAGGAAAAATAAAATAATATGAAAATTGAGAGGGAGGCAAATCATAAGAGACGCTGAACTCTAGGAAACAAACTGAGAGTTGCTGGAGGGGAGGTGGGTGGGGGAATGGGCTAGGTGGGCGATGGGCTTTAAGCAGAGCACTTAATGTAATGAGCACTGGGTGTTCCATGCAACTGATGAGTCACTAAACTCTACCCTGAAACTAACAAAAAAAAAAAAAAAAAAGGAAAAAAGAGCAGTAGATAAAAAAAGATGAAAAAGATACTGGAAGTAAATTATAAAGGCCTTCTAGAAAAATGAAGCATGCAGCCAAAGTGCCAATGGGTGCTGGTAACACCTTTCTGAAAATTGGAAAAATGTTCTTTTGGCCACTCTGGTGCCTCTGGCAAAATTTGTTCCTATTTGTGGCACTTGAGCTAAACTAGTGGTCGACCCTTGCTTTAAAGGGTAATAACTTCTCAGGCTGATCCAGATTGCTGTTGCCAGCAGGGACTCCGAGAAACAGATGCCCTATGGCTGAAGGATTAGCTGAGTCCCAGCGAGCCAGCTTCAGGCAGGGGAAGGAAAGGAGGAAGTGAGAGAGGACAGAAAGGTTGGAGGTAGGAGATCTGATAAAGGGCCAGCGCCTGTGGTCTTTCCGTCTCTTTCCTTCCGCCGCTTTCATTCACCAAGGATTCAATGTGCTCTCTCTGTCAATCACTGTTCGAGGCACCATGACCTCAGTTAATCTTCAAGATAGCCCTTTGGTATATTATTTTCTCCATTTCACAGATGAAAAAATGGGAGATCATAGTACATTTCTCAAGGTGGAAAAGAAGGTTTACATTCTGTTCTGCCCGATTTAAAACCTTACTGCTTGCAATTAACCCCAGGATGAGGGGGCTAAAAATGGCTAGGCTATTGCCAAAGCAGCAATACTTACAGCACCTGTTTGCAAGAACCAGGCACAGTTCTAGGCTCTCGGGAACAAAATGCAGGCAGAGGTCTTGGCATCCTGGAGAGTGGTCAGTGCCCTGGGAGATCGGCCCATAAACAGACAGAAAGATGGGCTGTAAAAGGTCAGCTTGTTTTAAGGGGGATGGAATAAAATAATGCTGGGAGGGGCGCAGGGAGGTGGCAACATCACTGGCAGGTGAGAGGATGTCAGGAAAGACCTCTCTGAGGGGTAGCATTCAAGCACCGAGGGAGAAAAGTCAGGCACATGCAAGGCAAGTGAGAGAGATACCCAACAGACAGCTGCCGAGTTTCTACTGTGTTTCTCATCTGTTATTTCATTCGATCGATACAACACCAAGGAGAGGGAGTCATTATTATGCCCCCCTTTTTTTTGATTAAGGGAGTGGAGATGTGGAGATATGTATAAGGGACTAGCCAGAGGCTGCACACTCTCTGAATAATTTAGAAATTTAAACAGGGCCCCATCTACCCCAAGCCTAGGCTCTTACCTCCTTCAGGCCACAGAGGCCCCTGGAGGCAGAGCCAGATGAGGACCCCAGAGCCCAAGTCATAGTGTCCTATCAGCTTCCAACCAAGCGGGAGCCAAGCGGGCAGGTGCTGTACCCAGAAAGGATATTTATTCATGAATCCAGGACCAGCCAAAGCTAAAAGCAAGGAGGGCTTTTTAAAAATTGTGTGTATTCAAAAATGTTTGCTGAATAAGAGCTAGCATGAATGGAGGAATAGCTAGCAGGTGCTGTTCTAGTGTTTTCCATGAATGAGGTCACACAACCTGAAGAGCCACCCTCTGGTGAAGGTACATTTATTATCCCCAGTTTACATACATGAAAACCAAAGAGAAAGGTACCTTGTTCAAGTTGAGTGTAAGTGTCATAGCAAGGATTCAAATCCGGGCGGGCCACCGTGGGAACAAGTTTCCATTTTGACTGTCTACTTCCTGCAGCGGAAGTAAGGGCTGAGGAGAGGGAGGTGTGAACTAGGCTCTGAGGGGTGGGAAGGTTTCAGCTGCTGCAGAGCTGAGTAACACAGGATGATGGAGAGTCCCTGGCCTGCCATCCCTCTACCCACTATGCTGCTGATAAGGAACTAGGGTGCAAAGCAGCAAGGGACAGCTACTGGAGAAGGGAGGAGACCTAGCCTCTTGGACAAGAGCTCTCTCACAGAAGAGAGGGCTCAGGGAGGAAGAGGGAGGGGGTGAGGGGGAGGACTTGAAGTTTCTAATATGGCTAACTCCAAAACGATAAGACCTAAAATAAGGCCTCCATTTTCTAAGGAAATGGATACTAGGGCTCAAGACATAATGAGAGGAAGGAAACCCATGCCCCAGGCAGAAGGGTGGTGGAGCTTGTTTTGACCCCAAGCTGCCCAGCCACGATGTGGTCTGTGAACTCCAGGGAAAGTAACCTACCCCAGGACCCGACTCTTGCCCTTGTCTACAGGAAAGGGGAAAGACGTGAGCTCTCTCCTGTCTCATCCTTTGCTGCACTGAAGGGAGACATCTGCTCTGCTCTTGTTAATTTAGTGTGGGAAGCCTGGCTCACTCTCTGGTGTAGATAACGATTCCCACTGGCTGGCAGGCAGACTGCGGAGCCAGGGGCCCAGCCACATCCCTCTCTGGCTAGCATTCCATCACTCAGCAGCCTGCTCTCCCCAGGCAGGCTGCAGCTGGTCAGGCAACCTATATTCCAAAGCTGAGGCCCTGGCAGGAGGGGAGGCAGGGTTCCTGCCTCCGAGTGAGATAGTGCAGACTTGCTCGTGCAGGTACAGGTCTGTAGCTCCCCAGAACAGGCCTCAGCTCGGAGCCCTCTGAGCCAGCTGTGCCCAGAGAGAATCCAAGGCAGTAGAAGGTATTTGGTTCCTAGCTGGATACACTAGGGGGTCTGGGGGTGTGGAGGAAAGGAGGTTTGTCAAAGATGGATGGACGTGGTCCCTGACTTGCCACCTTCACCCAGGTGGGCACACTACAAGCTGAGCACCAGAGCCCTGTGATGGCCCTGATGACTGGTTTGGGCACAGAGTCTGTCCAGGTGGAAATGCACAGGTAACCACACAGGCTTCGGAACAAATGTGGGCTCTGGAGTAGACTCACCCCGTGCTTCCAGTGTCCCGCATTTTCTACACTGAAGCAGCAATGGCTGCTTTATCATGTCACTAGGCCTTCTCTCTATGCTCTCCAAGAAAAGAACTTGGACATTGCATCTGTCCTCAGCAGACTGTTGAAGAAGGGAATGTGTATCTTTTCTCCGTGAGCCCTAATGTAATCTTCCATCACCCCCCATCCTGTTCTTCTTGCTCCTATGTTCTAAGCATCTCTCTGTTCTCATGTTCCCAGTCAGATGTTTCTCACCCCAGCTGAAGGCATGCCCCTAAGAAGAATTCACATTTTCCTGGGAGCCTTAGAGGATTCAGAAGTTAAGCCAGCTTGACAAAAACCCAACACAAATTAGCTTAAGGAAACAGAATTTATCAGCTCACCTAACTGAAGATTCAGGCCTGGTTGGATGTAGGGGCTCAAATGACAGTATCTGGGTTCTCTTTTTCCCTGTTGGCTGTTTCCTGCTGGGCATTGGTTTCATTGTTTTTAACCATGGATGGGATTCCTCCATAAGGTCAGGGAAGAGGGTTATGATCAATGCCATGCTTATGGCCTCTGTATGACAACCCCATTAGAAAAAGAATGTTTATTTCCCCATTACTAAGTAAGATTCTGGTTGGTCCTACCAATTAGCACATGTACCGAACCCTGAACCCTTCACTGTATCTAGAGGGGGAACTTGGGTTGGCCAGGTCTAGGTCTAGGTCAGGTGTCCAGGTTAGTGCCTGTGTTAGAGGATGGGCAAGTTCTCGTTCCAAGAAGAAAAAAAAAAAGAGAAAGAGAGAATGAGGTTGGGGAAAGACAGAGTAATGTACACTACATTCTACCATAATGGTGTCTGCCATCTTGTGGCACAATGTAGGAAAAAGATCTGGGGTAAGTGTCCTTTCCCACTTACTCCATTAACACATTGGGCAGATACTTGTTCCTCAGTGCGTTGCCAAGAGCTTGGGATCACCCAACTGCCCCACTTTCTTTTCCAGCTCAGGTAAACTCCCTACCACCTCACCCCGTCTTGCAGGGAAAAGCTCTTTTTATAGGATTTTTCTATCCATCAGTGCTCTTAAAACTTCTTGGGACCACTTCCTAATGTTCCCTTCCCTAGCCAGTGCCTGGCTGAAACTCTAGTCTTTCTGTCTGTATGGAAGTCAGCCAACACTCCAGGACTCTTTCCTGACATCACCCCCATTGTGCAGTGAGGTCACCAAAGCCTGCTGAGTCAGGCTGGGACTGAACCCAAGCTCAGCCCTGGCTTTAGGAAGACAGGGACTTCTCTACCTCCTTGTGATTTAAGCTTTGGAACTACATTACACTCATGGTCATCTTTTTAAAGAATTCCTCCCTCTACTTCCCAGAAAATGAAGCCCAAATCATGAACTTGTCCTTTGCAAACAAATCCCTCTGCCATTAGGTCAGTGCAATTCTACATTATCTGAGCTGGAAGGAAGGAATGGACAACTGGACAAGTTATCTACTCCAACCACTGAACTAATGCTTAAATCTCCCTACGGTGTCCTAAGTAGTAGTCATCCTTCCCGAGTTGGACCACTTTTAGAAAGTCCTCATTCTCAGGAAACTCTGCTGGCAACTGTTCTCCTCTTCTCTTTCCATTCTCTGTGGGTCCTAGAAGGAACGCCTAGTTCTAGACCATCACTTTAGGGGTCTTTGAATTAGTCCTCGAGGCAGCTTCTTCAGATGGTCTGAATATCTGCTTCCTGATTTGTGAGCTCTGAGAAATTGCGTCCCTAGTCCCCACATGGTCAAGGGCTATGCTGTAGGAGGGGGTACAAAGGTCTGCGGGAGTCTGTGGGACATTGTCCAAATACTCTTGTCCTCCCCTCTCCAGCAGTGGGACTCTGACTGGTTTGAGCTGTGTCTTTGTTTAGGGGAGCCAAATATTACCAGGGTTGCTGTGCCTAACACTCCTGGGCCCCCAACCTACAGATCATCACGATCGGGCCCTCTACTTACAGAATGTGGCAGTGAATGGTCTTTTAAAATCCAGTGTGAGGGTGCACAGTTCATAATTCTGCCCAGGGAAGGGTAGAGACACAGTAAGTCCACATGAAGTGCCCAGGGTCCTCATCTTTGCTATAGGGAAAAGATTTGGGGTAAGAAAGATAAACACGACCATTTGCCTCCCAAATAGTGTATCTTAACTGGAAGAAGCTTTATCCAATACACTCTACTCTTTCCCTCAACCTAGGAGACTTAGTGAGCCTTAGAAGAGCCCCCTGGTATATTGTCAGATGCCTCCTGAAAGGCAATCCATGTCTTAGCTCTAAGAAGTTTATATCCTTATAGGAGGAAAGGGCAATAATATATCATTCTATCTAACCATGGCCTGGGAAACAGACTTTGGGAAGGTAGGGAGGGCAGAGTCAAAAATTATGTAGGAGGGATGGGTTGGGAAACAGGAAGACTTGCTCAGGACAAGTTACACGAAACATTCTGCCATTCTGAATTTCTCCTGTTTTTGTACTGACTGCTGCCTTCTTGTGGCCTTCTTATCTAACAGATCACACTTCCAGCTCTCTGCAGAAGCCACATCAGAACTCAGTTACTGCATGCATTTTATTGAAACACCCTCTGAAATCATGTGTGCACTTTCTAGGGATGAGAGAAGAGAATGTGATGCTTCACAAACAGGATGTCTGTAGTGTTAAATACATGTGCATTTAATTTGGATTCTGCACTTAACTAGGTGTGGGACCTTGTTTAAGTCACTTAACTTCCGAGCCTCAGTTTTCCCATTTATAAATAGAAGTTCCACAGGGCGTTCTCACCTTGAGATTTCCACATGGAGTTCTCTCTCACTTCCAAGTTTGCACATGCTGTGGCTTCTACTTAATTCTCTCCCCCACTCTTTGCTGAGATGATTTTTCATTCTTCAGGCCTGAGCTTAGATGCCCCACTCCTCAGGAAGTACCGTACCCTCATCCTCAAAAATCAGATTGGCTGTTTTCTCTATGTGCTCATTTATTCCATTGTATTCGACCATATCTCAACACTTAGACACCTTGAACTGAATGGTCTCTCTTGTTCTCTTCTCCCACTTGGAGGAGCTGGAAACTCTATGAGAACAGGAACTCTGGTTTGTTAATACTCACATCCCATCCTTGTCCTGCTCCATTCACTTTTGATCTAAAGAAAGTCAGGAAAGAGTGAGCCACATTAGGTAAAGAATTCACAATTTTGGAAGTCTGAAGAAAATGTCAACAGCTCACTGAGTGCTTATTAGCTGAGTGCGTTGCAACCCAGCTCATCAGACTGCTAGCTGCATCCCAGTACTGTGTTCGGCACTAGGTGATGATCTCCTTTTGGTACAGAAATCGAGAGAATGGATCTTCTGAACTGATTTTAAAGCCCAGTAGTTCCCAACTTCATGAGATTTACAGCCGGTTTTGTATATGTGAAACTACCCAAAACACCAGGAGAATTAGTTTTCTCAGCGAATTCTCATCAGCAATAGCAATTTCCACAGTTTGTTTGGCACCCGTGGTTGTAAATAATTTACTTTAAAAACTCAGCGACATATAAATTTATTACAACAATCTAGACACCTTATCATAAGCAAAATAATGATAGCTAGGGTTCTTTCTTCTATTTATTTCAGATGCTGTCACTTCTGCAGTGCATATTCATTGTACATAGAGGTTAATAACCTAAGCTCTGTGGTCAGATGGCCTGCATTTCAGCACCCCCTCTGCTGGTCACTGTGTGATCTTGGGCAAAACATTATATTCCTCTGTGCCTCAGTTTCCTGGTCTATAAAGCTGTAATAGTAGCATCTGCATCCTAGGGTTATTACATATATTAAATGAGCTGACACATATAAGGGCATATAACAGTGCCTGACCCCTGCTAACTACTTCATAAATGCTAGCCATCATTATTTGTTAGGTATAAATTAAACATAAGAAAAGTGTTCTGATAGGACAACCTTTAAATTCCCTGCCAATTCTGCAGTTCTGTGTCTCTATACCATTCCAATCCCTCAGCATTTCTATTCAGTAGGGAGGGGGCAGCATTACCCACATTTTCCAAATAGTGAAATTGAGCCATAAAGAAACAAAATATCCAATAAGTGAGTGGCAATCTGAAACTGGAATGTAACTTTGTAGATGTAGGTACTGGGACTCTTTTCAGGAGGTTCTGAGACTATACACTTAAAAAGCAGTGTAAGACATCCCTCAGGAGCCTCTGAGAAATGGCCCCTTGATGGCTCTTCTCTGCCACAGTTCCCTACAGACGCTCAAAGAAGTCGCTTCTCTCTCCATCTCAGAGATACCCCAGGCCGAGGCTTCCCATATATTTTTCTTACCAGCTTTCACAAAAGCCATATTAGGGCATCAAACGAGGTGGTGACTAGATACTTTCTCGTTTCCCTGTGTTCGCTGCCCCCTTTCAGCACTCCAGTTCTGGGTTGTTTTAAGTATTAACAGAGTTCCTCTGGCTGCCAACCCTGACTCCTTAAAGGGTGTCATTCTGCTGAGTCAGGACCTGAAAGCACTCGAGACAGCCCCCTGCACACACACACACACACACAACTCATCTTTCAAAAAGCATTCTCTCCCCAACCACTTCCCATACCCCTCTCCACACTTTACTTCTGTAATTGTGGACATAGAATCTACAAAAGCTCCTGTCTTTTCCCTCTTCCTCTGCCTCCCTCTCTCTTCCTATCTGGGTGGCCAGAAGGAAGACTCTGCTGTGCAGGACCCTATCTGAGCAGAAGCAGCCCCCAGGAGTTTGTGAGTAGGGGGATTGTCCCTGTGTCTGAATCTGGACTATTTAAAAGGACTCGGGATGCTTTTCTTTTCTGTCCACTAGGGGGCCGCTTGTAGGGGGATGGAAAAAACGAAGGCTTAAAAAAAATATACCATGCTGCTGAAATTTCAGCAAGAGGGGAAAAGAGAGAGCGCGTGAGAGAGAGACAGCAAAGCAGTCCCAGGCTTCCTTGTCTCTCACGTCAGAGGCAGGAACCTACTGTGCTAGGGCTGTTGGCTCAACACGCAGAGACCGAGAAAGGCACAGACACCGAGAACAAGAGAAGAGGGGTCGCCCCCCACCCCCGACCCAAGGAATTACCACCAGTGGAGTAAAGCCACCTGACTTTTTAATCTTATTTTTGTTGCCTCTTCTTTCTCCTTCCACTCTAGCCCTGTCAGCTTGGGTTTCATTTCTTTCCTGGAGCCTCCTCTCTTCCTCCCAGAAAAGGACGAAGGGAAGAAAAGGGAGAGAGGAGGGTTCTCTAGGTGAGCGCATCAGCTGGTTCCAGCTCGCCCAGACAAGAATTCTCTCCGCTGGAAGCTCCTCTCGCTCCCCTGCCGCCCACCCTCAGCCTGGTAAGTTCAGCGCACTTGCTCCTTCGATTTCCTTGCTAGCGTGATTTCAGCACCACGGAGAGCTATGAGATGCATTTTTCGTTCCCGTGTGTCCCTGTGTGTTGCTGCAAGGCGCTTGGCACGAAGGTTACATCTATCTTTCCGCTGCCATTGAAGCCGGGTTCTGTGTAGGGAAAAGAGAGGCGCAAAACTGTGTCTACCGAATTAAAGGGGGCTGTGGACTCTGGCCTTCAAGGGTGTGTGTGTATGTGTGTGTGCGTGTGTGCTGTTGCATAAGATAGGTGAGGTCTGAGCTAAATTGCCAGTGGGTTTCTGCGAGTCCTCTGTGTAGAGCTGTTCTTTTCCTATGTAGATAAGAGGGAGGGTTTGGGGAATTAGCTATGCACCTTCTTTAACTCTTTCTGGACAAACCGTGGAGGGAAAGTGTCGCAAAGGAAGCCTGAGGGGGTTGGGAGCGGGGTAGAGTTAAAAGTTATGCTCCTCTGTGAGAGCTTGGAAGAGGTGGCTTTTTAAATGTCAGCTGCCCCAGGATCTCTGGGTTCTTGCTGCGGAGAGAGCCCAGTCTGACCTTTTACTTTCTCTCCTGGTGGGAATCCGTGGCAAGTGGGCAGGTGCAACAGGTAAGCAGCCAGTTGGGGTGGTTTGGGGGGACTGAGATCCCCCGACTTCAAGGTGGTAGGAAAGTGTCAGTGTCTTGAGCTTTACAGAGGTTGGCCAATGTGGATTATACTACATTTACAAGAAAGCAAGACGTGATCCCCACTTTTTTTTTTTTTTTTTTTGGTCATGTTTGACTATTTGTGGTTGGAAAGAGGACAAAGTCTATTCTGCCCTGTTTTCTGCCAGTGAAAGATAGCTCAGGAGAAAGCCTTATCTCCATATGTCTGGGAAAGCAGAAGTGAACCTGGACTGGTCCTGACTCAAAAAGGGCTTGGGGTAGTGCTGTGTTCTCCAGGACTGAGAAGCTCCACAGAGGGACTCATCATTGCTTTAACTTCATTCCTACTTTTTTTTTTTTTTGAAAGGTACTAGTCTGTCTCTTCTGCTTCCTGCCCCTCAGAAATATGTTCAATCAATTCCCTGCAACTGCCTTGGTTTTGCCTCAGCGACACTATCTGCCTGTACTCCCCTGCCCTTCAGTCTCACTCACAGCTGCTTGGGTGGGGTCATTCAACAAGTGGTATTGGGGACTTCCTTCAGTCATCCATGTTTCCATGAAGCCAGCAGCCCAAGGGAGTTTTAAAGAGATGGAGCTTCTGATAAGAGCAACCTTATTATTTAAACTTCTGCTCACTTTGTTGAAGAGGAGAGTAAGAATGGGTGGTTTCACTCTTTCCGATCCCCAGTGAACTCTAAGGTGGCGACTCTGTCTTTTCATTTAATTCAGCATTCTGGGCCCCTCCTCCAAACTGAACAAAATACTCTCTGCTTCTGGTTGGGGAGCCTTCTGGGTGAGAGACATATCCCTGAGTGAAATGGCACTGTTGTTGGGTTTTTTGTTTTTTGTTTTTGACTATGCTTACCGTTGAATCCAGAAACCCTAGCATCTCCCTAGAATGGCCAGAAGTGTAATGCAGTGAGCAAAATAGTGAAATCAGAGGTTTTAATAGTAGGGAAAGAGAATGAAATAGGTAAAGCCAGAGCATCAGAAACCAACACTGACTCATTGAAATTTCAACTCTCCCAACTCCTCCCATCCTTGAAACCTTCCAGTTTGAGCAAGAAAGTAGATAGATTTCTGCATGACATATCCCTGATGGTTTAAAAGAAATTCCTGCCCTTGCCGTGGACCCTATCCAAAGCCACTATTTATTACTGAAGTCACCATACTTAATGGTCATTATCTCATTAATGTCCTTAAATTCTCTCTGAAAGAAGTGCTCAGTGTCATTACTGGGCCCATTTAATAAATGGGGTGGCATAGGTATTTAAAGTGCTAGGCTAGAGGGTAGCAAAAGTGGAAAGGAAATAGGACTTCTGGTCTCCTAATATTTCATCACCTGCGAAATGCAGAAATGGTTACATGAGGGAAAGCAGGATGTATTGCTCCCCAGTGGACAGATTTGCAACTGAGACCTTTTAGTGAACTCAGTGTAGAGAAGTGGCTCCTCCCTGATGAAGAAAGAGAATCAAGAGAATCTCAAGGTCTTTCTAGCCTTAGGTTCTCAACCAAGAAGATGGCTGGGAGCCAGATGAAGACCTCTCTGGACTTACTATAAAAAATGAGAACTCCCATCTGGTGACCTCTAGGCTGAACTGAGATCATGCACCTGATTTCCACACTCACTTTGTCCTAGAAATTCCAGTTAAAGGCACCCTTCCAGGGCACATTGCCATGGATATTTTGGTTTTAGGTATTTGATGACTTTTCTCTCCTCTGAGCCTTCTCTGGGAGCAGCTGCATTGAGTACTCTGTGGCTCAGAAGGTGGGGAGGATAACTAGGGAACAGAGGAGGGCCGAGTACTGAGCACCTACAGAAACCCTAAGAGAGGAGTGGGAGACTGGACACACGCCCTCCCCACATACAAAACCTCAGCTCCCTTGGCAGCCCTAGCCTTCACATCTGGCAAGAATTTTGGAGAGAAAACCACTGTATTCTCATGTCTAGTCCTCACTCACGAAGCAGGGGAGACTCTTCCGTGTTGCCTCTGAGATCTGGGGGAGATGAGAGATGTCAAGAAAGATGAAGGGGAAGAAAAAGTTGGCATCCTGCCCTATTCTCCACAACTCTTTTGTCTGGAGAGTGCTACTGTTACATTTTTTAAAAAAATTCAGATATGGTTTGCATAGGATAAAATGTATTGATCTTAACTATTCGTATTAGTAAGTTTTGACGACTTAATACACCCATTTAACCACTATCCCAAACACAATATACAAGATTTCCCTTGTTCTTTTTCTGATCAATCTTTCCCTCCCCCATCACTTTCTGACTTCTCTCACCATGGCTTTCACTGCTACTTTTTTCAGTGGAAATATATTTCTTAGTGTGTTATTTAATAGATGTGTCATGTAGACTATAGTAGAGTTTCAAGAGAACATTTAAGAGGTCTGAGGTTATTGTTATTGGGTGGCTAAAGGAGTGGGGGAGGGGTGTAGTCCTCATCCAAGTTTATGGTCATGGGGTGGGAAGTCACAAGGTCATTTCAAGTGTGTGAGTGTGTGTGTGTGTGTGTGTGTGTGTGTGTGTGTGTGCGTGCACGCACACATGTGCAAGGCACAATCAAAACCATATAGGAAACAGGGAAGCCCTTGCTGGTCTCTACCTCTGAATTGACCTGTTATTTGATGGTACAGTGAATGGAGATGATGTTAAAATTTCTATTAAAAACTTGGAATTGAGCATTCAGGTGGCTGGTCATGAGTCATCTCATCTGGGCTCCAGGAGGGTGAGGTGAGGAAAGAGGACCTGTGTAAACTTACTAGGGAGAGTGATAAGGAAAGGTCATTGTGATAGTGCTTACACCATGAAATTCAGCCCCATCCACAAAGGTCTTGGCTAAGGAGGATGCTGCTCTTCCTAATTCCAGAGTGGCTTTAGAACCAGAGGACTCTGGGGTAACTCAGATACCAGGATCCCTCATTGCGTCATTCAGGGATGTCCGTTCCAGTCCCATCCCCAGTTTGTTTTTTTTTTGTTGTTTTTAGCAGTTTTTTAAAAGAAGATTTTATTTATTTATCTCAGAGAGAGAGAGAGAGAGAGCAAGAGAGCACAAGTGCGAGCAATAGAGAGCACAAGCATGAGCAAGGGGAAGGGCAGAGGAAAAGCAGACTACCTGCTGAGCAAGAGGCCCAACTCTGGGATCCATCCCAAGACCCTGAGATCAGGACCTGAGCTGAAGGCAGATGCTACCCACTGAGCCACCCAAGTGCCCCTCCCATCCCTGGTTGTAGGCCAGGTTGGAGAGTCTCTTCTATTTTACCATGGAGAAGCAATGAAGTTATCATGAGATTTTGATGACTTTGGTGGGAAAAAAATGCACACACACACACACACACACACACACACACACACCCTATATAATTAGTCTTGTCACTTTGCCTGTCCAATTTTCTCCCATTCTATATCTGTAGATGCTCTATGTTCAGGGAATGCTGGATGGAGATGAAGCATTTTGTGTGCAATTTGAGCATGAGGTCCTCAAATAAGAGATTAGACTTTCTGGCAGTTAATCAGGGATTTTAGCCATCCTCAAAATTTGTCTAAGTACATCATAGAACTGTTTACGTGCTTAGTGGGCAAACATACATTTCCTTCCTTCACTCAGAGACTCTACTGAGCACCTTCTTCCCAAACTCTGCTTTCTGGGGTTGCCAACCTCAGAGAATGCATCCAGCCAGCTCATTCATGGGAAGTCTCCTTCATGAGTTGGCTCTCCCAGCCAGGATCCCACAGCGTGGAGTATAGGGTGCTAAGCCACTGGGCCAAGGCAAGTCAGAAGAGAGTCACAGTGAGGATTTTGTAATGTCTAGGTAGAAGTTGTGCAGAAATTCAAAATTTGAATGATTTCTACAAAGCCAATTCTAGTAGATGATTTGGGAGAAGTGGAGAGACACTGCTTTGCCATGTTAACTACAGGCTGTGTTAAAAAAAGATCAGATGAGATTCCCCACCTAAATGGAGCTTCATCTTAAGGACAAGTTCAGTGGGAAGGGGAAATTGGAATAGGTTTTAAAAGTTATTTCCAACGGTATATATGAATCACTACATCTTTACCTTGAAATATGACTTTGGACTAGACCTGTATTGATCTATTTAGAATACAGCGAGTAACCAGCATGTCAGTTGACAAAGGGAGTTTAAACAGCCTTACCCTCTTCTTTTTCCCTTTTTTGCTTCCTTGTGATAAAGTATACATGATATAAAACTTACCAGTTTAGCCATTTTTGAGTTCAGTTCAGTGACATCAAGTACATTTACACTGTCATGCATAATTCTGATGCATAAGATGGGAAAGACCCAGAAATGTGTTGATAAAGGTAAGGGCTATGTCTCCTGCTATCTCCCAGTATCTCCCTGGGGTAAGACATCACTACCGTCCATCTCCAGAATGTTTCCATCTTCCCCAACTGAAATTCTATACCCATTGAACATTACTCTCCATCATACCTCTCTTCCCTCCAGCCCTTGGTAACCACCACTCTATTTCTGTCTTCATGAATTGGACATGGTACCTCCTATAAGTGGAATTATACCATGTTTGTCCTTATGTAACTGGCTTATAACACTCATCATGATGTCTTCAACGTCCATTTATGTTGCAGCATGTGTCAGGACTTCATTCCTTTTTTTTTAGGCTGAATAACATTCCATTGTATGTATACACCACATTTTGTTTATCCATTTATCCATTGTTTATCCATGTCCGTTGATGGGCATTTGGGTTGCTTACCCCTCTGCTTCTTTAATGCTGGTCAATTGCCTCTGCTTTACTCTCCAACAAAGTGGGAAAGAGCTGTCTGGTCACAGCTCCCACTAGGGTTGAAATTCTTCCCTTTCCCCTATGAGAACCACACAGGTGGCTTCCTGGAGGCAAATCAAGAAGGATAAGTAAGGGTTGGTGTCTTCCTCCCACCCCTGCCCTTTTCAATTGGGTGTGATTCTTGTACTCTGGCCCTCACTGTTAAGTGTACAACAGATGCAGTTAAGGTAGACTGGGATCCTAAACTCTGCTCTATTCCCCCACTGAAGGGTGCCAGTCTTATCCCAGGGAGATACTGGGAGGTAGGGGAGACATAGTCTTCATGCTGTGGGCACATTTCTGGGTCCTTTCCAGCTTATGCATTAGAAGGTGAGACTCCATGATGGGAGAAGGAGTTCTGGGGTCAAGGACAAATAAGCCGATAGACTCATTATAGTTTTCTGAAGGATCTTATTTCAGATCTCCTAAGGTACCCCTGTCTTGAGAACTTCCAAACTCACCCCCACTTGGCTCTTATAATCACACCTTATGCTTGAGCTGTAGATGATTCAATAAAAGGTTATTACCAGGATTCATGGGGAGCTCATGGTTCTTTCAGTCTGGAGTGTCTTTTTCATACTATATGGTTATAAAAGAGACAAAGAAAGAAAAGCCTCGAACACTGATCCCAGGACAGTATCAACCCAGAATGGCTAATATTTGACAACAGCTTAGCAATGTCTCTGGGCTGGAATTTGGTCTTTGATTTTAGTTCACCTAAAATACATATTTCTGGGCCCTGGCAACTTGTATCTTTCTATTGCCTAATGATAACACCAGCCAACATGGACTGAGTGCTTTCTACATGCTTCTGCCAAGTGCATGGCACAGAGAAGACCCTTAATAAATGTTTGCTGTTATTACTAACAATAGACACTTTAAACATTTCGTATCACTTAGTGGCTAATACACTGCGACATATGCTGTTATCCCCATTTACAGAGGCGCAAACCGAGGCATGGTGACTTGTTCAACTTTTTACGGCTAAGTAGGGTTGGTTCAAAGTCTGTGCCTTAACCACTTTCTTATGTTGCCTTTAACATTCCTTTGGCAATTAACGATGGCTTTGTTAGGATTCATCTTAGGCATCTTCAGAGGAATTTCACATCTAGCATTATTGCTAAACTTTTTTTTTTAATACACGGTGCAGTTTTAATGAGGCAAAAACAGGGCTTTTCCTGTACACTTCTCCCCCTATTGCTGATCTTTATATGTAAAAAATCTAGGTGCCTTTCCACTTAGCTGATTCTATTAGGGCTGAAAGAGCCCAGCACAGGGCCTGGGATACAGCAAAGCTCAATAAAAACTTTGTCATTTGCTGTTGGTTCTGCTCAACCTGAGTCTACGAATTCCTACATTTGTTTCCCTTGTCAAATAATAACAACACAACCATAACAATACTAGTAACAGTTGCTATTTATGGAATGTTCACAATGGGCCAGGCATTCTACCAGACTGAACAATACAGTATCTTACTTGATTCTCACAATAATGGGAGAAAATAACTTCATTTAACAGAGGTCACCATGTGAAGGGCTCTGTGCTAGCTACTGTATGTATCTTTTATTTAATCCTCACAACAACCCATGGGGAAAGTGGGCAAGGAAAACCTTCTCCAGCCAAATGAGAAAAGGAGACCTTGGTCATTGCACAACTGGGCTTGAAATAGCCGACAGAACAAACAGATGGAGGGCAACAAATCTAAATTCAGAGAGGCTGAATAACTTGCCCCAGGACACACAACTAGATGGTGGCAGGACTGGTTTTGAACCCAATCTTTTTGACATAGAGCCCAAGTGCTTCCACTGTTCTCTGCAGCTTCGGTTTTAGCCCTATTCTCCCCTACTGGGCCACATGTGCTTCAAGTAAGACCTGGGGAGTTATGACCAGGAAACTTGGCTTCAAATTCCTGTTTCGCCATGTCTGAACTTGTGCCCTTGGGCCATTACTTAACCCTTCTTAATCTGAAATGCCTCATCAGGAACCTCTCTACTATCCTCCCTACACCAAAAAACAAACAAACAAACAAACCCATCAGATCGTCTTTAAAGAGTTCTTATGAAAATTAAATGGCACAGAAGTACCATGTCTAGGACAGCGCCTCTCCGGAGCATGAATGGTTGAGCCACTTGCAAAGTCCTGGGGCCTGGGGCCTGGGTGCAGCCTGGGGTGCTTGTGTTTTAACAGGCTAACAATTATCTGGGCTGACCTGGATTTTACATTCTCCAGTGCTAATGGTCTGGGCTGGCCCATGTTTTATATCACCTTGATTTTAAGAGCATGTGTTGGCTATTTTTTCTTCTCATGCTTCTGTACCCAGAACTCGGCAGGCTGATATTTTAAAATATCTGAAAGCTGCCTTTTGCCAATTAATTACCTGGAAATTGTACTGGATCAAAATTAATTTGAGCTTTAAGAAGACACTGGATTTTTGAGCCACATTCTGCACTCAGCTGGGGGACCACGAACCTTTGGATTCCTTTTCCCTTGCCTTTCCCTCCCTCCAGATGCTTCTGCCATTCTGAGTTTTATTTATGAAACATTTTCCTTTCCCTTATAATTCTGTTTTCCATAAGAAGAACATCTAACAGCCACCTCCTGGCTGGGCTAGAGTAATTGTTTGAATTTTTTGACGGTGTGCAATTTCAAAGGCTTGAGTTTATATAGATTACCTTGAATTTATCTTCCCAAGTGCATCAGGAGAGAAGCCGCCGCCTGTCTCCTGAAGTTGTAAACCCCGTAGCCAGTGCGCACCGGCATCTGCGTGGACCGTCTGTTTATCTAAATGGATTTCTGTAAAACAGATACCTTAATAATCCTGGTTTTGTCAGCCTCTCCAGCCTATACCCAGGTCGGCCGTGGGGCCCTGGCCGAGGGACAGGTGCCGGGAGGAAATCGGCCCACAGCCCCCTGCCCCTCCACCCGGCCAGCTGTGAGCGGGGAGGTCCATGCAGAGAGGGCGAGGGCCGGGAGCCCGGTCAGCAGACGCGCGAGGCCGGGAATACCAGATGAGAGCCCCGCACAAGGTCCAGTCCGAAAGGGCAGAGGCCACGTTGTCTATAAAGGGGCTGTCTCCCTCACCGTGACCTAGCGTGTGCCATGGGGAGCTGGAACTTATAAACCCAGCCATAAAGCCTCCCGTTCAAAGCCGTATATATTTATAGAGATATAAATGAAGTTTAACGTCGGTGAAACTCACTATAAAAGCAAAAGACTTCATCTGTATCTACTTCAGGAGCAGAGCAGTTCAGGGCCTGCCGCCTTTCGCCCCCCGAGCGCGGCGGTGTGCACGCGCCGCTCACTCCCCAGGGGCCCAGCTGCGGGGCCAGCAGCCCCCGGAGAAGCAGGTCTGCGCACCTGCGAGCCAGGCCTCCAGCAACACGCCTTCCCCTTATCTCCGAGGGCTGTTTAAAAGCAGCAAGCAAAAAGAGAGAAAGGAAAAAAGCACTGCCAAAATCAAGCGGCTTCCAACAGTCAGGAGTCTGGCTTTTAAATAAAACAATTTGAGGAAGGGTGGCTTTTCATCCACCTCGGAATCTGCCAGATTCTGCTCCTCGGAGCTCCAGGTGGGATACCGCGATGAAACTGCAAAGCCCGCGCTGACCTGTCCCCTACCTGGCCTGTGCCCACACTTCCCACCCCCGCACTGCCCGTCTTGCCGCCCGTCACTGTCCACGCCGGGCTGGCAGAAATGTTCAGTGAAGCCCTGACAAACAAGCGTTGGAATTCTGGCTTTGCCACGTACTGGCTGCGTGGCTTTGGGGAAGTCATTTGACTTCTCTGAGCCTTACTTTCCTCCTCCATGAAATACAGTAAACAGCTCCTACCTCTCTGAATCCCTGCATGGGTTAAATGAGATGTCACTATGTATAGGAAGGCCCGTAATGGCCCTTAGCACACAGAGGGTCTTCAGTCCCTACAGTTCTCTTCTGATGGGAGTGTCCATGGCAGAAAAGGTGCCTTTTGAGGGTAGAGATGAGGGTCACGTGGCTACTTGGAAGTATATTCTCCCCGGGGCATCGCCTGAACCTGGCCATAGGAACAAGTACTTTGGCAAAACCAGCAGGGACTTGCACCCTCCCCTCTTTTCATCTTGCCGCCAGCTCTTCCTGGTCTTACACAGGCCTCTGGGCCAGAGCGCCCACTGCAGGCACTCAGAAGGATGACTGTGATCGCCTTTATAGGGGGACCTGTCCCTCTCCCTATCCCTGTAACTGACTCCAGGAAAAGCTCAGAGGCAGGAAGGTTGCTCACCTAGGGGTACAGTTCCCTGGGGAGCATCTTTGGGCTCCTAGGGGTGCCTTTCCAGACTTAACCCTCAGGAGGTCAGCAAGTCATGCCCACGGCGTAGGTTTCCTTCCTGCGTCAGCCTCCATCCAAGGGAGGGACCGAGTGGAATATTCTGGAGGAAAGGGAAGGGTGCTGTTGATCTGGACCCCGATCTGTTTCAAGTGGGGGTGGGGAGGAGACCACTATCTGTCAATCTGTTATTAAAAACGGTCTGAGGCACAGTGCAAAAGTTATTAAATGCAGAGTAGGAGTGTGCCGTATGCTCCTCCCCACCCCCGCCCCTTTTTCATTTGTATTTTATCAGCTTAATTTAGTGAAAATGAAAGACTCAGGCAGCCATCCTTGGAGACTGGGAGGGAAAAAAAAATAAAGCCACCAGACAAGGACTGGAGTGCCTTCCTTGGCAGCATCCTCCTTCTGACCCCACAGGGGTCCCTTCTCAGCCCTTTGCAGCCCCTCTTCTCTGTGGCTGTAGCCCAGGAGACAGTGAACGGTATGGAGTGCTGTCGCTCGCTCTCCTTCTCTCTCTCTCTCTCTTCCTGTGGGCCCCTGGAGACCACATTTGACAGGCCAGGGATCCCACCTGACATCCCCAGCTCTGCCCCAGTGGGGAACCTGGGAGGAGACCCGACTCCTGCTCCTTGAAATGTTTGCCCTTTTCCTTTGAAGTTCTTAAGGTCAAATGTTGTGCAAGGGATTATTAGCCCATGGCAAAAGACTGCTATGAAGGGAAAGAGCCTTTTCATTTCTGAAGTTTTGCACCTCACCCCACAGTTACACTCAGCAGGCACCCGAGCAGACCCTGCCAGCGATGAGGTAGGAGTTGTAGGGAGTGGTTATCAAGATCTGCTTCTAGAATGTTTGAGATCTGGATTCATCAATCACCAGCTGGATCCAAAAATAGCTCCATGCCTATTTTTCAGTAGTGTAATAATTGCTAACGCCTACATGATTAAAACTATTGCCAGGCAATGATCAAAACCTTAGTAAATTTGTACAGTCACCTTTTTAAAAAAGATTTTATTTATTTATTTGACAGAGAGAGACACAATGAGAGAGGGAACACAAGCAGGGGGAGTGGGAGAGGGAGAAGCAGGCTTCCTGCCAAGCAGGGAGCCCGATGTGTGGCTCCATCCCAGGACCCTGGGATCATAACCTGAGCCGAAGGCAGATGCTTAATGACTGAGCCACCCAGGCACCCCATACAGTCGCCTTATGAGTGAGGTATGATTATTATCCCCATTTTACAGATGGAAAAATGAAGGTGCAGAGAGATTACTTAATTTTCCTGGAGGTGTACAATAAATGGCAGAGCCAGGATTTGAACCCAAGAACTCTGTGCACTTAATTACTGTGCTGTCCTGAGCATTGCTCAGAAACCACACCCAGGTTCTCTGTTGCCAGAGAGAGAGAGAGAAAGAGATGCAAAAAAACTGGAGAATCCTAGTCCTCACAAGCTTGTCTGAATCACAATGGTTGGTTTAAAAATAAGACCAAAGCAGTCATTATTTCTCTTGGGGGCTCAGTGTTGTCATTCTTCCACTCCCCCTCCTTTGGGGAGTCATTCTGTTTTTTCAACAAAGCCTCCTCTAACTCCTTCAGGATGAGAAAAGAATCCAGCTTCAAGGCATGTGAGTTTTCTTAAATGCATTTTCCTTCATCCAATCTCACGAGGTGGGGAAGGTGGTGTCAATTCTCATCTATCCACAAAAGCCTCATTCACTTTGTGGTTTATCCATTTTGGAGATTATCTGGGACACAGTTGTAACTACCCATTCATTTGTGGGCTACTTCTTTTAACTCTGCTCTGCCATTATGCAAGATGAGAATCCTGTAAGGAATTCTCAAATGATTGGTCCATCTGGGAGGAGCATGGCAGGCAGATTCGTTCCTATTGAAATTTCTCATCCAGCTGTCAGGATGTAAATTGCACACCGGTGGTGGCCAGGACCCCCGATGATGGCAGGAGAGACGGGTAGTGTTGGCTGGGGGTCTTGGGCAGCTGGATGTAGCCCTGCTATGTCTCTGCTCTGTAGTCAGAGATGGGGATGGTGGTGGAATGGCAGCCGAAGGAGCAGCTGGGTGTGCAGTGGCTTAGAGTCTTCTCAACCCCCCAAATGTGCCAGAGAGTGTGGTAGACTGAACCCAAAGCAAGTTCATTCCGGAGTAGAAGCGCTGGGGACCGAGGAGGCTGGGGCAGCCCAATGCAGGCTTGGTTAAAGGCTGGTGCTTCATTCCTGCACAGAGGCTGGGCCAGAAACTTGTCGGGGAGCACACATCCCAGCTCTGGGTCAGGCCTGAGACTCTATCCCAAGCTTGGGCCAACCATCCAGAGGCAGGAAGACACAGAGCTGGAGAGAAGGGCTTCAGCTCTGAAGACAGTGAACCTGAGCTTAGATCCCAGCTGGGGTCACTCAATCTCTCAGAGCCTCTACTTCTTTGACTCTAAGAAAAGGATGATAACACCTCTTAGGAATTTTGTGAAAATTGAATAAGGCAACATCTATCGGGCTCCTGGCACTTTATAAGTATTCAATAAATGTTGACTACCTTTTCCCAGTAGCAATAACTTCTTACATTGTTGTTGTGCTTCATAATTTTCATAATATGATTATATATTATTATATTTAGTCAACCATTTGTGAAGGTAAACAGAATGACTCATTAATTACTCCCATTTTATACATGGGTAAATTACTGTAGTTTGAGTGGCTTGTCTAATGTAGCACAGGTGGTAAGTGACAGAATTGAGATCACAAATCTTGAAGTCTTGGATTTAATCATTTTATAGTCCTCTCCATTGTGCGGTGATTGGGCTGGTAATTGAAATCACAAAGATCAAGAAGATTCTCTGCCCAGATACACAGGAGACAAAATCATCTCCCATGGGCTCTGCAGCATCTCATGGGAATTGCATAGGGCTTGGGGTATCCCTCAAAGGCTGTGGCATCAGGTTTTCAAGTCCTTTCATTTCTACAGTGTGTTATGAGATGGCTCCCTCAGTAGATTAATGTTAATGCTATGACAGCCAAGTCTCCTGTGGGCCAGGTAGTCTTGGCTTTCCTGCCTCCCCAGCCAGCCATCTTGGGAACCTGAGTCACTCATAAAAGCACTACACAGGGACAAGCTTCCACCCTGTCCTACCACTAGAAAAAGAACATAGAGCCCATGTCATCCAAGCAAGTGATGTCAAATGCTACCTCCACAGAGAAGCTTGCCCTAATAATCTTATCTAAAATAGTTCCCCTTGACTCCAAAAGCAAAGGCAACAGAAGCAAACATAAACAAGTGGGACTATAAGACACTGAGAAACTTTGTACAGCAAAGGAAACCATCAACAAAATGAAATGGCAGCATATGGAGTGGGATAAAATAATTGCAAACCCTATATACAGTAAGTGGTTAATATCCAAAATACGCAGGGACCCATACAACCCAATAGCAAAAAAAAAAAAAAAAAAGAAAGAAAGGAAGGAAGATTCCAATTAAAAATGGGCAAAGGACCTAAACAGACATTTTTCCAAAGAAGACATACAGATGGCCAACAGACACATGAAAAGATACTCAACATCATTCAGCATCAGGGAAATACAAATGGAAACTACAAAGAACTATCACCCCACACCTATTATAATGGCCATCATCAAAAAGATAAGAGGTAGTAAGTGCTGGTGAGGATGTGGAGAAAAGGGAGCCTTGTGCACTCTTGGTGGGAACATAACCTGGTGCAGCCACCATGCAAAACAGTATGAAGGTCCCTCCCCTCAAGGAATTAAAAATAGAATTGCCATATAACCCAGCTATTCCACTTTTGGGTATATATCTAAAGGAAATGAAATCAGTATCTTAATGAGATAGCTGCACTCCCATATTCACAACAGTGTTATTCACAGCACCCAAGGTATAGAAACAACCTGAGTATCTACTGATGGATGCAAGGATAAAGAAGTTGTGAAATACACACCCCCCCACACCCACAGGAATATTATTCAGCCTTAGAAAAGGAGAAAATCCTGTCATTTGTGACAACATGGATGAAACTGAAGGGCATTATGTTAAGTGAAATAAGCCAGACAGAGAAAGAGAAATAGTGCATGATATCACTTATTTATGAAATCTTAAAAAAAAAAAAAAAGCTGAACTCCCAGAAACAGGAAGTAGCAAAGTGGTTGCCAAGGGCTGGGAGGTGCAGGAACTAGGAAGAGGTTAAAAAATAAATAAACAAAATAGCTCTCCTTTTCACTCTACCATTTTGCTTCTATTTATTACATCTATCACCAGCCAACATATTTGATTTTTTTCTTGCTGTTGGTCCCCTTCCAACTGAATGTAAACTCTGTGAGAATTAAAACTTCATCTTACTCAACATTTAGATTCCTAGCCCAGACCACTGTGTTTAGTAAATTGGTTAAATGAATGAATGAATGGGCCCTCATCCAGTATTTTCTGTTTCTGTTTTTTTTTTTAATTTAAAAATGTTTTTTAAAGATCTTATTTATTTACTTGAGAGAGACAGAGAAAGAGAGAGAGTGAGAGAGAGCATGAGTGGGGATGGAGTGGGGAGAGGAAGAAGCAGACTCCTCGCTGAGCAAGGAGTCCGTCGTGGGGCTCCATCTCAGGATCTCGGGACCATGATCTGAGCCGGAGGCAGGCACTTAATTGAGCCACCCAGGATTCTCTGTTGTAACAAGCCGTTACTAAAGCCCTACTCTGAGCCAGGCTTTTTGTTAATGGCTGAATCTGAAAGAGACATGGCTCCCTGTCTTTGAGGACATTCCAGTCTGGTCAGGGTGGTGGGGAAGCCATGAACGCAGGTAACTACCTCATAACATAATGAAGTGTTAATGTCTAGGAACAGCTGCAAGGGGGAAGGGGAAGGGCAGAAGGACTGCTTGGGGTACCCCATTAACCAGAGAACGAACGGCATATGCAGTCTGAGAGTCACAGAAAGGGCACGTTGGAGGGTAATGGAGAGATGGATTGTAGCGGGAACACAGGATCACTGGATCGTTGTTCTGCCATGTTGGAGGACACAAGCTTGTTGCCCTGCTCATCAGACAATTAAAGACCCAGCCTAACAAAATTTTATTTGCCACTGAGATATTCTTTTTTTTTTTTTTAAGATTTTATTTATTTATTTGAAACAGAGAGAGAGAGTACAAGCAGGGGGAGCGGCAGGGAAAGAGAGAAACAGGCTCTCGCGGAACAGACAGCTGGATGTGGGGTTGGATCCCAGGACCCTGGGATCATGACCTGAGCTGAAGGCAGATGTTTAAATGACTGAGCCCCCCGGGCGCCCCGTGAGATATTCTTTTATATTAAGCAAATCTTTGACTACAAGCTCTCTAAGTCAGACAGTGATGGTGAGGACTTGGAGGTAGGTGGATGGGACTCTTACACCCTTCGTCTCTGACAGAATTGGGGGATGCTGTTCTGTTCTCATTTTCAAAACCTGCGGCCTGGTTCTCAGCCACCCATGCCATTCTCTACTTCCTCCTATAAAAATGACACCACTCCGATCGCTAATACAGAGGTTAAAGGCGAGATTGTTTAGCGAGAATGAGGAATAGAGAATGAAAGAAAGAAAAGCCCTGGGCCCAGAAACCTTGAATGCTCATTCTGTTTCCTTTAACTGTGGCTTGTTTAAGAAAATGGTCTGTTCTGTTTCTTCAATTCCTTCTCTTCTGGAAAGAGGATGCGGCTGGAAGGCTCCCATGCCAGTGTTCTAGTCCGGGAAAGCGCTTCCCTATTGATTTGTATGTCAGTGATTCAAATGGGGGCATTTATACTGTGGTTGAGCACCTAAGAAAAATTTAAATTACGTTTAAAAAATCTGGAAGGAAGGAAAAAACTTATCAAGGAATAGCCTCATAAAGAAAGTAAAAAACAAAAAACTAAAAAAAAAACCCAAACCCCAGACACACACACACACACACACACACACACACACACACACACACACACA
>ML099550.1:22523-44728 GCA_003697995.1 Taxidea taxus jeffersonii | reverse complement strand
CACACACACACACACACACACACACACACACACACACACACACACACTGGATTCAAGGTCCTTAGGAAGGGGGCCGGGAGATTAGGATTGTGAGGATTACCAAAACGTGCCTCAGGGCCTTTGTGTTTCTTCCATCCAAACACCTTTCCTGGGCTCTGCAGCTCTGACTTCAGACACTGGCTTCATCACTCATTAGCTGTGGGGCTTGGGCAGACGACAGAGATTTCTCTCTAAGCCCTCCTACTGCATAAATAGGAAGGAAGCAATGGCATCTCAAATATGACGTAGGCAAAACTCTTAGAGCAGAGCTGAGCACATAGTAGGAACTCAACAGATAATTATATCCAAACCCCCTTCTCCCTTTGCAGAGTCCCTATTCAGATTCTTTCTTAAAAGCTGTGCCCTACAGCCTATTAAAATCTGATTGCAGCCAGCTGCTGTCTTACTTGAAAGGCTCTGAGCCACTAAATCACACCTATGCATAAATGATTGATAATGAATTAATAGGTTAGGTGGTGGCACTTATGGAAAGCAGAAGGAAAGGAATTAAGGAAGCTTTAATAGCAGAATGTCAGAAGCCAGTTACATGCCTCTGTAGGGATAATTTGGGTGATGGGTCTCCTGCAGTGTCCTTTAAATCATGCCTGTTAGGAAACTATCTCTCTGGTCATTTGTAAGGACAGATGATACACAAGTCAGGAAAGCAGGAAGTGGCTCCCTCAAACTTTAATGACAGCAACAGAGGGCCCCCCCACTTCCTCAACCATGACCTTGCCCTTGACAGCACCATTACCTGTGCTTTTTCCGAAGTCCTGCTCTCAAGCTTCTTGACTCTGGCCACTCGTCCTTTCCTTCTGCTCTAGTGCTCCAAATGCAGCAATTACAGACTGGCACGGATTTCTCCAAGCCCCTGACCGTGCCTCTTTTTCTCACTATCCATTGCCTCACTTTACCAGGCTTAGATTCTGTCCACCATTTTTGCCATTAATCTCTTAAAGAAACGCCTCCAGACTTCTTGCCCTGTACTCATCTTCTTGTCAGGTGTAAACCTGGCCAAACCTACCTACTGATCATGCTTCATGTCAGAGAAAAATAGTCGTGCAGACGGTTGTTGCTTTATAATTATAACTAAAAATCTCAAGTGGATGCTGGAAACAGTTTGGCAATTCCATGACCCTTCCTTAATATGTTTACCTTTCCACTGCCCAAAATGACAGTTTTATATTTCCTTTCTCCAAAGACTGCCTGTTCCCTTTTAGATTTCCTCCAGCTGATGAGCCTACCTGGTATTTTTAACCTCCAGGAACTCCTTCATCTTCCTGCCACTGACTCTACGTCTTTTTGCTATCACTGGGCCTGTCCTCTCCGTCTTCCCTCTTTATTCCTGGGTGCCATACCGCAGCTCTGTGCAAAGGCCAGCCCCATCTGTGTTCTGGACATCATCACCTCATGCTTCCTAAGGACTTCATTACTGCAATTATCACCTCTTCTTTCTTGAATTTTCGATTGTCTCCTTACTACTTCATGTTCTAATAAGCGTGTAAATGTGCTCTGTTATCTTCAACCTTAAAAAACATGAAAGCTCCTCCTGATTCTACTCTCCTTCCAGTTTTCACTTTATTATTTGGCTCTCATCAACAGCAAAACTTATGGAAAACACAGTGACCTCATGTTGCTAAGTCTCTACATCATTTCCCTTATTTTTGTACTTGACCTGTCAGCATCATGGGGCAATTACTCCTGTCCTTAAACCACTATCTTCCCTTGGCTTTGGTGACATGCATTTCTTAGGTTTCCCCTCTGTTTCAAAGGGTACTATTCTGCTGGTTTCTCTTTCTGCACTGAATCTCTAAAAATTAGAAAGCTGTAGAGTTCAATCATAGGCCCCTTTCTCTCTTCCTGCCTCACTTTCACCTCAGGTGGCCACATACCACTTGTGTACCGATGGCTAACCAAATCCATGCCTTTAGCTTTGACATCTTTCTGGAACCCAGGTTAGACACCCCAACAGTTGACCTGGTATCTCTACTTTGATAGTTTATAAAATCCTCCAACTTAATATCTGCAAAGAGAATTCTTGATTCACTGATGCCTTAAACTTGCCTCTTCTAGTTTCTTTTTTCTCAGGAAAAGGTACCTCACCTAGCTAGTTGCTCAAGTGAAAAAACTAGAAGTCGTCATTCATTCCTGTCTTCACTCGCCACTCCATATTCAACCCCTCAGCAAGTGCTGTTGACTCTATATCTAAGGAACTGTTCAAATCCTTCCTCTACTACGAATGCCCCAGCTCTTACTTGGATGGCTGCAAAAGCCCCTGGCTGTTATTCCTGTTTCCATTTTTACCCTGGAGACAATCTATACCTAAAACTAAAATGATCTGTTGAAAATTTAAATCAGATTATTTTCCTTCCTGTCTTAAAATCCTCCAATAAGCTCCCTCACACTAAAAATAAAATTGAAATATTTTGCCCTGAACAATGAAATCTTTCCTATCCCTTTGACCTCCATTTTATATTTCCCTTGACTATTTACTCTGTGCCACTCATATTGGTTAATCAAAAATGTCAGTCTCAGAACCTCAGGAAACATTATCTGTTTCTTAGATTTTAGAGAAATCTTAGAAAACACCTAAAACTCTCTCATTTCATAGACAAAGAGACTGAGGCCAGAGTAAGGAAGTCTCATAGCAAATTAGTGGTAAAACCAAGACCAGCTGGATTGCCAACACAGTGCTTTTCCCATTAGAATGTGCTGGGTCATTGCTGCCCTCCGAATGCTTTAACACTGTGAGTTGCAGAAACCTTTGTCTCAGTAGAAACATAGATCTGGGATTTGGTTTCATCTTGGTTGTGATTTTAAGCTGGTATACCCAGCTGATCCTAAATACAATTGTGGAAATTGTAGTCCTCAAAAGTTACTATGGTAAATTTGGGATTTTTAACAAAAATCTCATAGATCTAAAATTTCTGGGCAATATATGACTCCCAGGAGAAAGACTAACCATTTTTTGACCCCACACAGATTGTTTAGTAGACAAGAGGGTCAAGCTGTCATCAGAGTTCTTTGGTCATTCCCGGTCATTATCATGACCTGGTCTCTTTCTTTAGGGTTATCTTTGAGTAGTATGGGAGAGAAGATCTTCATTTCAGTCTAGTGTAGATCGGTGGCCTCTTCATGCCCTTGTTTTTGCTTTGCTGTCACTCCTTAGGTGGCACACTGGGGCTCATCAAGCCTGCCCTCTTCTACCTCTGTTGTCTATAATCAAGGGTTATTTGTATATCAGATTAACTTCACTGAAAAACAGCCATTACATTGAACGATATCATATCATGCTATCATATTTTGGGAAAATAAGGATATTTTAGAAATACCCAGTCTTTTTTTAAAAATAATTTACATTTTTCTCTGTGCTTTAAAAGCTCATATTACCCTGTTTGAGTAAGTAAAGATAAGTTGGATGACACTGGTTTGACCATTTATTCCTGGGAAATCTTTGAAGATTGGTGTTTTAGCATACCCAATAGCATTAGTAACTTGAATGTTTTCTTTCATCATATTTACTATCATCTAAATAACCCATTTTCTGCTTCATTTACTTGGCCATTCTATGACAGAAGTGCTGGGATCCTCAGGGTATCTTCTAAACAGCCTAAGCTTTTTGTCCTCATTGCATTTTTTCTGTATTTGGCATCTCAGATGCATTCCTCCATCCCTTCACTTCTATCTCCACGACACATCTGGAAAGCAGAAACAAATACACTGAAGAGTGCTCAGGTAAGAGACACCAACGTTCCAGGAACCATCCTCGGTTCTGAATAGCAGGCAGTGATGAAGACCTCCAAGGTCATGAAACATGCATCCTAGAGGAGACATGCAACAAAATCATTGCCAAGTTCTTTTGACAGCCTAGCCCATCTTCGTCTGTAAATCTCAGTTCAGCTGCCTCTTCCTCTCAGGAGTCATTTCTGGACCTCCAGAGCAGGCCAGCTGCCCCTGTTACATGCTCTCATGGAAAGCTGTAAGTTTTCTCTTTATCATTTAGAGGTTTCAAGTTGTAAAATGTAACATATACACAGAAGTGTATATAAACCTAAACATAAAATATAGTCAATAATAATTATTCAACTTCCCTGTAGCCACCCTCCAGGTCGAGCAATAGAACATCACTAAAACTCCAAGGACACCCCATATGTCTCTTTCTGATCATAAACTCTTCCTTCCACCAGAGATAACTGCTTTAACTGCTTTCCTGACCTTGCGGTCATGATTTCCTTATTTTTAACAGGTTTAGAATTTATCAGCTTATATAAACTATATATACAAACTATATAGATATAACTATATATACACTATATATAAAACTATATATATAACTATATAAACTATATATAAATATGTATAAATAAATATAAAATATATAGGTTTATATATATAAATGCTTATATATACTTATATAAACTATATATAGTTACTATATCTAATATAATTTTATCAGATGTGACCAAAATATTAAAAAATATAAAAATTTATATAAACATATCAAATTTATCAGTTGAGAAATAGATGTATATTATAGGTAATACATATTTTATACACACACATGTATGTATATATACACACAGAGCCTTAATTAATATCCAGTTTCCCAGTGGTCAGTAAGTTCCAAAATATCAGGGATAGAATTTATTTTGCTCACATTGTATTCCCATGGTTTTGCCCTTCCCTGGTGCACAGTAAGCCCTCAACAGACATTTGGAGGCTAAGGGAATGGAGATGACACTCTGGTAGACTCAGATAGGAGCTGAGATATTATGTGGGTCTTTATGGGGATGACTTTTCAGAATGGGGGCTACAAATTAGGAATAAGGGCATCCACTGCATATGAAGAACACGTCACAAGCCCCTCGCACTTTCCTCCCAGAAACCTGAAATAAATAAGAAAGGTGATTGAGCAAAACTGTCTATTTGCTCATCTATGTATTTAAATAACTATCCATGTATATGTCTATCTCTCCACCCATGTAATATTATGAAAAATACACCTCTTAAAATATACTAGAAAAGTTGAGCATCATGGAAACACAGAATAGGACAAGTGGTAACTGTCTCAGGGCATGGACATATTGGCTTCCATTCATGACCTACAGGGGTAAACCCTGTCCTTGTCAGCAACTCAGACCAGAGGATGGTGAGAAAATAAACGGAGTCTCAGGGATCAGATTCATGAGGGACAAAAAACATGGCAGGATCACAGAAAACCATGAATTCTTCACAGTTCAAACCAGGTAAAGGGAAAGAGGAGGATGGAATGACCAGGGAACACGCACCAAGAAAATGAAGCTCTCCACCTCCAGGCAGAGGCCTGGGCAGGTGGCAGAGGAGCAGCATGGCATGAGGATAGAAACCAGGTGTGACCGGGAAGGAAAATCATCTGGTCCCTTGGACAGGTAAGCTGAGCACACGTGGTGGAAGTAAGGGTGGCTTTACTGTCCTGGGGTGCATGAGCCGAAGGAGTGGCCCTACTTCTGGAAGCCAGTTATAGCCGGAGTAGCAGTCGTGGGCTCGTGATTGAGTTTAAAAATAAATCCTGATGCCAGGTTCACTGCCGTCCTGTGATGGCAAAAGAGGGGCAAGGCACGTCCGACTGGAGTGGCGGCCTGGTAGCAGACTGGGGGAGTGGGAGCTTCAGGAGCTTCAGGGGTAGAGTGGGATACAGAGGTAGAGGGGGTGACACCCTCTGGGAAGCCGTGCTCTGCCCTCTGGTTGTGTGTGTGTGTGTGTGTGTGTGTGTGTGTGTGTGTGTGTGTGTACACAAGGAAGGTGGGAAACTAAGGTGGAAAGACAAGGCAGACGTGTTCTTCCATGTAAAGAGAGGGTCACGGTGGTGCTAAAGCACGGGGCAGCCTGCTTTGAACCTGGATGTTGGAGGAAGTGAAGGCAAGGGCAGAATAAACAGAAGCCAGGCTATCTTTAGGAACAGAACTACATGCAGCAGATTGCTTCGAGTGAAAGTCAGATGAGAGCCTGCCAGGGGGCAAGTGGGCGGATCCACGTGGTTTAGAGTCCTGGGAGGGGTGTACACACCTGGATGGGTCTGGTTAGCCAGGAAGAGCACAGCTGTGTGTCCACAAGTTTTGACCGAGCACTCACGGTGTGCCAGTCTGCTCTCAAACAGCTTACATGCTAACTCAAGGAGAGGGGCAATAAACAGAAAATCAAATAAGATTATTTTAAACACTGTACAGTGCTATGAAAACAGGGAAGTAGGATAATGGCTTAGAGACTAGCTGGTGTGTCGGACGGTAGAAGGGGCTGCCTTAGCGAGGGTGGTCAGGAAAGGCCTCCCGGAGGAGAGGACATGTGACTTAAACCCTGGGAGATGAACAAGAGTCAGCCTTGTGCCCATCGGGGGAAGTACGTGAAGCATGCACAATGAAGACAACTACGACCAAGACAATGACTCAAAACCCAGGCCATGTCCCCTTGCTGAATCTGTTTCCTCCATCTGTAAAATGAGAGGGTTGAGTTGGCTGATGCCAAGTCCTGATTGCGGTGGCACATTGTCTCTGAAGTCTCCACAGAAGATGTGGAAATCGACTTGGGTATTGAGGGAAGACCCTCAAAGCGAGGACAATGTCACTGAAACCAGCACCAGAGCTGTAATACTATCTTGTGAAACCTTCAGCGAGAGCAGAACAGGGATATCCACTTTCTCCCTGATTGAGACATGGTCCTCCTTCTTCTACCACGCAGGAAACCTTTACTCTGAGAGGTAGCCCATGCCCAAACACTACGGCCTCTGGGAGCTTTGTTGAAACGAAAGCCCATTGCTCCCTATTTCCATTATAAAATACCTCTATTTGGCCACTTAGTGCATTACGCCTTTCAAAATACTTAATAAACCTACTGATCTATTTAGACAGATATCTACTTTTTTTCTTTATTTGTAAATGCCTTGTTAGTGTCTGAGCCCTGAGCACAGTGCCCCACTGGGACCAGTGTCCTTGAGGAGGCTGAAGGATGAATGAACTATGGATGGGGAAGTGTGTTAGTCAGCTCAGGCTGCCAAAACGAAATACGACAGACCAGGTGACTTAACCAACAGGAATTTAGGTCTCACAGTTTTTGGAGGCTCAACATCCCAAATCAAGGTACTGGCTGATTCAGTTCCTAATGAGGACTCTCTTGCTGGCTTGCTGTGTCCTCACATGGTGCGGGAGGAGAGAGAGAACTCTGACCTCTTTTCCTCTTCTAAGGACACTAATCTGATTCTCCTTTGGGGGCAGAAATGGGTCATCCTGGAAAGATTGCCGGGAAGTCGCCTGCCAGGCAGACTCTGCCTCTTGTCAAGTTTGGGACTTCTTCAGCAGTGGGTTTTCCCTAGAACCACTGGGAAATGAGAAGACTTAGGAGAAAACACCCTTGAGTCCATTGGGATCCACCAGAGGGCAAGTAAGGAGAATCAGATCCTTATCTGAACACTGGTTTTGATCATGGGGAACAATGGGAGGAGAGGAACGGCAAGTAAGGGACATGGGGGAGAAATTGGTCTCTTCGGGGGCCAGGCATCACATCAGCTCTTCCAGTGCCAGATGCTGGGGCTTGGGCACCTGTGCGGCCAGACTGTAGTCATTCCAGCGAGCAGCCTGGGCCAGGCAAGAATAGCAACATTAATGACTGCGTGTTTCGAATGCTCACCTTTTGCAGGACTAGTCTGAGTGCTTTCCACATATTAATTTACTGCATGCTCATAGCGGTTGCCTTATTTTTATTTATTTATTTTTTTAAAGATTTTATTTATTCATTTTGACAGAGATCACAAGTAGGCAGAGAGTCAGGCAGAGAGAGGAGGAAGCAGGCTTCCTAATGAGCAGAGAGCCCAATGCGGGGCTTAATCCCAGGATCCTGAGATCATGACTTGAGCCGAAGGCAGAGGCTCAACCCACTGAGCCACCCAGGTGCCCCTGGTTGCCTTATTTTGATGGAAAAACAAAGGAGGTGAAATAACCTGCCTCCATTCTCACCGCTGGTAATGACAGCTGTGAAATTCAAATTTGAACTTCGCACACGAGACCCTATCCACTGCCCCAAGCCACCTCAGGACCATGGCATCTGCTGTCATGTGCACCTTCCAGTGGGAGTGCTGCAGAGGGAACCTAGGGAACTCTACTAAACAACAGTAGCTTGGTCTTTTTAGAGTATGTCTCAACCCCTTGATAGGCCCCTTTCTGCAGCCCAGGAGCTGGTTTGCAGCCTGGTCAGAGCTGCTACCTCTTCTGAGGGTGGGAGGCCCAAGGCAGGTGGACTGCTCTCTTCCCCACATCCTTTCCTTTTGGGTTTTTCCTTACCCAGGCTTCTGGAGCGTGGGAGCCAGAGATAGGGAAGGAAATGAGACAGGAGGAGAATAGCGAGGGACACAAGGAAGAGAGAAGACAGAAAAGGGACACCATAGAAAGCCCTGGGTGGCCAGAGGTAACCAACTGCTACAGACTCATGAGACTTCTTTCTCTGCAAGGAAGCAGGCCGCAGGCATCAAGAGGTGGGCCAAGTAAATGTCCCTGAAAATAAAATCCAAAGAAGCCTTTGGTCAGAAATACTCCATTCTAATACAGCATTCTAAGATGGTGATGGAAATGGAAACCCAGACTCTGCCATGGAGTGGTCTGCATCCTGAAGAAGCACTGGGAGACCTGAATTCTAGACCCACCTCAGCCATGGACAGCCTCTGTAACCTTGGACAAATCATGGTCTCCCTGGGCTTCTGTATAAAGGAAGCAGCTCTGAGATGGGCTGCCAATGCCCTTCCAACTCTTACAAGGTTCTTGTTTTGTCTGACCCTTTGGGGTACTGGAGTCTCAGTTTATCCATTTATTCAGAATAGAATGAAAGTGTGAATGGACTCATCAAGGAGAGAAGGAAAGTCTCCGTGGCTTTACCAAGCCCCCAGGCCAACTCATCTCACTACATTGCTCAGCCCTAAAACCCCCAAGTTACCAACACTGTGGATTCTGCCCACCCTGCCCCTGGCGTTTGCCACACCGTGACCTTGGCCACCTCATTTCCCATCCAGGTCTTTAGTTCCTCTGCTTCAAGGAGGGCAATGGAAGTCCTTGCTGCCTACCTTCCTCTCCTGGGTTTTGGGGGATGAATAGGATAATGTTTTCTAATTACTTAGTGCCCCTCAGAGCTCCAAGTGCAGTGAGTCAGGATAAAGGACTCTGCTAATCTAGTTGCTTTCAGGGATTATTCATCCAGAAACATAAATGAGCATTTAAATGAGCACAGAGCCTGGGGAATGCAGGCCAGAGAAGGCCACAGCAGAGGGGTGGCTGGGGCGGGGCTGGGGCAGAGCACTGGGGGGTTCCTTGTCAGACACCCGCCTGCTCCGCATGGTACTTTGTTTGACCTGTAATCTCAGGCTCCTCAAGCCTAAGCGCTTTCTTGCTCCAGAATTTCCCCAGACCAGTGCCCTTCTCTTGAAAAATACAGTCTGGTAACTCTTAGGTGGCTGGTTCTGGAAGGGAATGGTTGCTACCCCCTGATAGTAGGAATCTTTGGTACTTTTTTTTTTTTTTAAAGATTTCATTCATTTATTTGACAGACAGACATCACAAGTAGGCAGAAAGGCAGGCAGAGAGGTGGGGGGAAGCAGGCTCCCTGCTGAGCTGAGAGCCCGATGCGGGGACCCTGGGATCATGACCTGAGCCGAAGGCAGAGGCTTTAACCCACTGAGCCACCCAGGTGCCCCAGAATCTTTGGTACTTTTAACAAGAGCCCTCTGCCATGTGTTACAAATCTCCAGGCCCAGGCTTTGTCTCTGGAATGCTGGCTCTGAGGACGTCTGCCCAGGTAGCTGGCTTTCTGGATTGTGCAGGGAGCCGTGAGAGGGTGGCATGATTTATGAACTGTGTTTGTGTGTGCGTGTGTGCGTACATTCAGCCGTGAGGCCAGCCTGCGTGAAGACAGTGAAGCTGTAACATCCTGCTCTTGGCTTTGACACCTGACAAAAAGGACATGGTTTAGATATCACAGCAAGGGCCTGTGCCGAGGGCAGCTAGGAAAGCAGATGTCTTCATGCTTGACTACACTGTAGGAAGTTGCTGGGCCCATGACCCTAGGTGTCACACCGTAGTGGATTGATTTTCTAATTTGGAATTATTTTTAGGAGGAGTAAAAAGTCTAGGATGAAAATTCAAATATATTCATTCATTTAGTCAACCTCCACTTATTAAGTAGCTAATTGGTCCAAGCTGCTGTTAAGCAACGTGAAAGGCAAACATTGTTAAACCAGCGATCGTGTCAGTGGTACTTCTGCAAAATAGTTAGGAGTCATGTTCCCATTTTGCAGAGCAGAAAACTGAGATTTAAATAAGCTCGCCTAAGTTTATAGCCAAAGTCTTATTCATGAGGTGTCAGGATGTTAGCTCCAGAAGTTAGCTCTTTTGGCTCCAAGTCAGGGGGCCCAAGGAATAGCTTTTGTCTTTCAAGGAGGTGACAGTAGATAAAGGGGATATAACAAGACTGTAGACCATCACACAAGGAAGAACAGGGTGTGTATAATGAGTGTTTTAGGTGTAAGTGCTACAGGAATTCTGGGGAGGGATCCAGAAAGTTCCAAGCAGGAGGTGACACTTGGACCAGGTCCGGAAGGGTAGGGAGCATTTCCGTAGTTGGAGAGAAGAGTGGAGGTCATCTTAGGCAGAAGGAAGAGCGGGGACCCAGTTACAGAGGAAGGAGGGGACAGAGAGTATTGCTGGGAGCAAACGGTCCAGCTTGGCTGGAACAGCCCTCTTCAACCCTGGCCATATGTTAGGGTCACCCGAGCAGCCTTTCAGACGGCCAGCACCTAGGTGATTCCACTGTGCGGCTTGGACTGAGACCCACTGGCACTGGGGAAGGACAGAGGGTTTTCAAACTGAGGCTACCACAAGCACCCAGGTTCACATAAACAGGGTGTTTATAGAGGTCGTGACAAAGGGAACAGAACGAGAGGGAGGGAGGAGAGGTGTTTGAAAGGTCTGCCTTCAGGACGGACTGGCCACGGTGCTGTGTAAGGATGATGAGGGTAAGAGACGGGGTGCTATTCTGAAGAATGGGAGCTACAGCATGGAAAACAGCACAGTTGTGGGGGAGAGGGGGTTTGCTTTTAGACAGCTCATGTTTAAGGGCAATAATTATTGGACTGTTTGGCGAGAATGCCCAGCTGAAGTCGAAGGAGTGTCAAGTTTGGGCGGAGACCCAGGAATGGGGAATCTTGAGAATTCATCCCCCATAGAAGTGGTAGTTGAGGCTGACGGAGTGCCCCAGCTCAGAGAGAGAGCAGAGAGAGAGAGAGAGAGAGGAGCAGAGGGTTCAGGCGGGAACGCCTACATTTGGGGGGCAGAATGACAGAGGGAAGCTTAGGAGCAATTCTTAAATGGAATAATGTTCCATTTGCATTAGCCATGCCTGGGTGGGGTGGGGGGATGGGCAACAGAGTCATTTTTCATGGGCCTGGCTGCCCGCGACTCGGAAATTGATCAGCTGAGTCAATAGCTCCGTGCTCAGACTCGAAGCCCAGGCTGATGTGTGTGCGGGACCCAGGGTGGTTGCAGCCTAGCTCTCCCTCACCAGGAGCGTGGCCCACTCAGGCAGCTGGCGGAGCCGCTGAGCTCATTTGCCATCATCCCTGGCCTCTAAGTCCCACCAGCATGAAGGAGTTTCAACTCCAGACCCACATAGGTTATGAATCTGCCCACCACGAAGAAGTCCTTCATTCTGAGATGTTGCAAAGATGAGTTCCTCTTTCCTGGGGGAGACGATGGAATCAGCCAGTGCTGTTTTAAGGGGGATCCCATCTGAGCCTTTCTCATGACCTCCCAGCATCATCCCATGGGACCAACTTGGTCCCTGAGACAAACCTGAGGATTTCCCTGGGATCCTTCCTGTAAGGTCCCTGAGATGAACGAGCTCTGACAGCTGAGCTGGGGAGGGCGCTTGGGCACAGGAGCAGAACCCCTGAGCCTACGCAGATGGTGGGTCAGGCTTCATGATGGGGGACAGAGGAGAAAAACTTCCCAGGTGGACAATCAACGTTCAGACATCAGTCCACCTGCCTCCGGGAAGAGCCGAGGAGGTGGAAGGAAAAGAAGAAAGATGCCACGGAGGCAGAAGGAAAATTCTAGCATCTCTGGGTCCCTCATGGTCTAACTGAAAGGAGTTTTGGAAAGCCTTTGTGGGCAGCCTAAAGACAGGCCACAGAAAGGGCACTGAGAACACTGTCCTACGGCCCCAGCAGCCCCCGCAAAGCAAACTCACGGCAGCACAGCGGTGAAGCCGTGTTTCTGGATCTCTCGTTAAGCACGGAATCTGAGTCAGTTCGTCTGTCGGGGCTGGAGCTTCTGTATTTCTAACGGTTCCTCAATGGCTGCTGACCCCACCAGCCAGGGAGCTACACTCTGAGTAGCAAGGTTTTGGGGGCGGTTGACTGAATGAAAGCTAAGAGAGTGGAAGTGTTGGCCTTGGTCCAACCATGACCCCACTGGCTCTGTGCTGGGCTCTCTTCTGGGACTGCGTCCCTCAGTGCTGACCACCGCCTGCGGCTGGGCAGGGGCTGGTGGGGGGGTTGCTGTGGATCTCAGAAGGCTCCTCCCAGGCTGGGCTGTGGACTCCAGCCTCTTGCCATCACACGCATAACCCAGTGCCTGGCTGTCTCAGTTTATTGGCTCCTGAGGCTCCCGGCTCAGGCAGAGTAATTACAGTTGAGGCCCTGATGAATTGGGGGCCAGTAATTAAAGTGCCTATTGATTTTCTACTTAGGAGTTCCCTGTAGCTGGAAACAAAAGTGGGGAGGGGAGAGAGATAAACAATCTGGGCAAGGTGTTTTGAAACAGGGGACTGTTCTGTGTGCATTAGCTGGGCCCGGCAGTAACTGGGAGGGGTGATGGGGTGATCATTTATCTCTGGCCCATCTATCTAGAATTTGAGAATTGATCAGCTAGTCGATATGCTTCTGGGGCGTAGTGCCAGCAGGATGGGGGGAAGGAGAACTGTCTTCGGCAAAGAGTTCATCCTTAGATCTCCAAAGCATTAATCTGTCTTGTTTTGCTGCTTCATTTAGCTTATTTTAATTATGAATTGAAGCAATTGCCTCCTTTATATCATCTGCCTTCACCGGGCAACAATGGGCTTTCTGTCACTAGAAATTTGGCTTCTGGGGGCATTGAAGGCCAGGCACCAGAAAGAATGGGCTTGAGAGAGGGGTGTGCTGGGGAGGAAAAGGTAGGGCAGAGCAGATTTGGGAGGGGCGTGATGGGGATTAGAAGCTTCTAGAAGGAAAAGGGCTGAGGGCAAGTAGAGGTTGCTGGAAAGAAGATGGATACAAAGAGGGTTCTGGAGGCTGATGAGGGTGGAAGGGAGGGAGGAGTTTCAAAGGGAGGGCAAGGCCTTGGAGAGGAGACATGCCCAGGTTGGGCCAGAACAACAAGGGAGACAAGAGGCAAGGAGAAGGAAGAAAGACAGGACGAGAGGTCACTGTGAGGGAGACAGAGGCAGAGACAGAGGTTTTTGGTAGAAACACAAAGCGCATTTAAGTCTTATTTAAAGATTGCTTAAGTTATTTTGGTGCATTTAACTCTTAATTCATCTTCCTTTCACTGAGCTAATGTGAAGTGTGAAAGAAAAACTAATGAGAAGAAGACCTAACCGGCAATTTTATTTTAGCTCCGGGAGCTCTCTCTTCCTTCCCTCATGCTGGGTCACTTGCTCAGAGATGATTCTTTTGTTTCTCAGAGGAATGTCGCTCTTCTAAGCCTTTTTCTTTTGCCCATTTTCACTGCTGCAGCTGGTTTGGCTGCTTAATGATGATGAAGTTAGATTAGGATCTGGGTTTTGATAATGATGGGAGCTGGGCAAAGAGAAACGTTTTAGCATAATTCATGTTGGAACACAATTACCTATTATCCCAGTCAGGGCAGACAATAGGAGTGGAGGGGAGTAGTGAGTTGTGGAGAAGTAAGTGGACTGTTACTTGTTAAAAGTTGGATTTTTAAAAAATGCTATAGAAATACTGAATGGTTTATTCAGGTTATTCAACCCAGTTGCACAATGTGCTTGCCTCTGAAAGAAATCTTCGGCAAATATGCCCAAGAGATGGCAGGAAAACCAGGAGGGGGCATGGAGAAAGTGTTGTTTATTGTGTAAAGCAGCTGTTGTGTGTTGAGGGTTGCACAGAGCAATGCGCCCAGAAACCCCACTCCTGCTCTCACGAAGTTCAGAGGCCTGGAGGCCTTGATTCTGTATGTGTGGCTTACATCTCAAAGGGCTTCCCAGTCAGAGCAAAGTTAAGCTTCTAAACCTCATAGGAAAGACCTTCCCTGGTGGACCCCAGTCTATGAGTATGTCACTCCCCAGCCCCCGCTTCCTCATGTGGCCCTTTGGCACCAGTCTGCCAGGTCCTGTGTTCTCCTGTGTTCCCTACTACAGCGAATGGTACCCCCCTGCACCCAGTTCTCCCAGAAGACCTGGATCATTCTCTCATGTCCCCACTTCCGTGGGCCACCAGACCTTGTCATGCTACCTGGTCATTCGGACCCTGTCCCCTCCCTCCCATCTCTGCAGCCCCAGCTTGGGTTCCATCCCACATCACCCCCTGCTTGGACTTGGGTTGTTGCGGTGGAATGGGCCTCCCCACCGGTCTGGCCCCATCCCATCCTGACGTCTGTGCCATCCTTGGAGCAATGTCCCCAACGTTAATACCTGACAATGGTCTTCTCAATTCTCAAGGGCTCCCCAGAGGATGACGGTTTTCCCAGCTGCGTGGGCTTGGGAGTGTTACATGCTCTCTATGCCTGAGGTTTCCTGTCTGTAGAAAGGGGACGGTTATGGTGCTTCTTGGGGACATTGTGAGGGGAAATGAAGTGATGTGAGTGAAGTGCTCGGCCCAGGCCTGGCACGTGGAAACGACCGGCAGCAGGAGCAGCCAGTGGTGGAAACAGAGAGCAGGAGGCGGCAGGTTTTACTGTTGTTGTTGTTATTATTATTATTACAGAAGGAAGTCTTTATGATCTGGATCCAAATTTATATTTACAGCTTCAACTTTGTCCCTGAATTCCAGATGTATGTATGTGTGTGTGTATGTGTGTGTGTGTGTGTAACTGTCCACGCTGCATTTTTCAACTGTCTGTCTGATAGACATCACAAATTTAACAATTTCGAAACCGAACCCCTTATATTTTACCTTCACTACATGTCTTCCCTCAGTCTTTCCCATCTCAGTGAAAGACACTTCCTTCCTTCCCACAGCTCAGAGCAACACCCCTGACAGCCCTATTTCCCTCATCCTCCCTTCCCAACCGTTCTGTAAATCCTGTCGTCCGGATCTTCAGAATCTACCCAGAGTCCAACCCCTCTCACCACAGCCGCTGCCTTCCTGCCCTGGTCCCTGCGATGGCCTCCTCCCCCGGCTTCCGGTTCCTGTCCCTGCCCCTTTATGATGTACTCTCTTCAGGGAAGCCAGAGGACTGCTTTTACAACAGAAGTTGAATCACCTCTCTGCCCCCAAGCATCCCCTGGTGCCATTTCTAGGCACTTCACCATCTGTTCCTCTCCCTGCTGTGAGTCTCTTAACTTCACTTCCTGCTGCCCTGCACCTACTCCCTCCACTCCAGCCAAACTACCTTCCCTCCTTTCTTGAATGCGTCAAGAAAACTTCTGCTTGGGATTTTTGCACCGGCTATTCTTCCCACAATCTTTCCCCGAGACATCCACATGCCTCACTCCTTAATCTTATTCAGGTCTTTGTCTCAGGTGACACCTTCTCCAAGAAGCCTGCCAGGCTGGCTTTAGTCTAAACTTGCAACCATTCCATCACTCCCCATCTCCTTTATTTGGTTCTTAGTACCTTCTAGTACAGTGTATGGTTTCTGTCTATCTCCTTTCTGTAGAGTGTAGGTTCCATGAGAGCATTTGCTTTTTTTTTTTAACGTTGTTCACTGTTTGATTCAGTATATAAAAGAGAGCCCGGCACATAGTAGACCCTCAGCAAATCTTGTTGAGTCACTTGCCATTCATACCGCCCTCCAGGACCAGTTTCTACCCTGAGGAGCTCTCCTTCTTGCACACTGGGACCTTTGTTGGTATCTTCCCTCTATTAGACTTCGAGTTCCATTCTCCCTCTAGGGCTGGCTCACGGTGCTAGATCAATGTTTGTATAAATATTATTGATACATTAGCTGTAAGGAACTTGTATAATTAAAGATGCAAATGGAATTTTCTTTCGTATACTTCCTTCAAAGTGGATGAAGGTTCTATTTGTCTGAAATGGTTGGCTGGCAGCTAAAATGTTTCCCTTCACACTTAAGAGCTGAAGTGTGTCCCTCATTTCCCACCACCAAGCCCACCGTTCTTTGGCCTGTTGGCATCCCAACAATAGATCTTGAAGCCTGGGGAAAACCAACGTCAGAAGCTAGACATTTGTCTCCGAGCACTGAGGCATGTCCCCTTAGTCTGTGCAGTAGATCCCTTTGTCATTCCTCAATAGGATGTAAGAGGTGAAGAAGCAGAGAAGTTGGAATGACTTATGCAAGGGCATGGATTTCACCTTGGATGGAGAGCAGAATAAATAGAGGGCCACAGAAAAGCTAGGTCTTTTGGTCTGAGGCCATCTTACAGAAGGCCTTGAGTCCCAGGATGAGGTGATTACGTTTTATTTGGCAGGGAATGAGGAAACATCAAAGGTTTTTGAAGAGAAAAGTAACGAGACAGGAGTCAACGCTTTAGGCAAGTTGGTTTGGCGATGATAAGAAACATAAATAGAAAGAAAGGGCCTGAGACCAGCCTCCTGCAGTAGTCTCTAAGAAGTGACCATTGCCTGAATGGGGGCGAGGAGGAATGCCAAGGGGGCAGGTTGAGGGACCTGCTATAGCTAAACAACCATTTATGGGGTCTTAGGAGGGCTGCCTGGGGACTCTACCAAGGCCTCTTCACTTATACGTATGCACACTCTCCCAGGCTGATCTCAGCCATCCCCATGACTTTAGTCAAATAGCCACAAATCTCAAATATTTAACTCTAGCTTTGATCCCTCCCTGACCTATGGGCGTTTCTTAAAGCAGGTCCCCATGGGAGACCTCACAGAGACCTCATACTCAGCACACACAGGACTGAATTCACCATCTCCTCCCTTTCTACCCCCATGGCTTTGCTGTCCAGCCAGGAGCTAGGAAGTCATCCTAGATCCCTCCCTCCCCATCTCTGCTCGGTCATCAAGCCCCACAAGTCATACTTCATTTACCTATAGAATTTATCCACTTCCTCTCTGCTGCCCCTACGCCAGGCCTGGCAACCATTCTCTCTTTCCCAGATATTTGCAGTAACTTCCTCCATGATCGTTCAGTGGCCATCCTTGCTACCTTGTAATCCATTCACTCTAAGGACATTTTACTTATTTTTAATGCAGCCTAAGTGATCTTGGATTAACGCAAACCTAGTCAAACTTTTTTTTTCTTTCCTACTAAAATACACCAATAGCTTCCCATTGTCCTTGGAGTAATGTGCTACATCCTTAATGTAGCTTCGCAGACCTACCCCTGCAAGTTCAACCCACATCTGCCGCTTCCTCACTTTGTAGTAGACTGAGCTGCAGAGGTGTTGGTGTCACCTGAAAGTGACACTTGGTGTCTCACTATATATATAAGTGTGTGTATATATTCCCACGATCTGCTATCTACGAGCTGGGGAACAAGGACAGTTGGTGGTGTAATTCAGTCCATGTCCAAAGGCCTGAGAGTCAAGGAGCGCCAACCCATGAGGGCAGAAGATGGATGTCCCTGCTCGAGGAGAGAGCAAACTCGCCCCCCTCAACTTTTTTGTTCTGTTCAGGCCCTCAGTGGATTGGGTGATACCCAGCCACATTGGTGAGGGAGATCTTTACTCAGTCTACTAATTACAAATGCTAATCTCTGCTGGAAATATCAGCTCAGACACACGTAGAAATCATGGTTTGCCAGCTATCTGGGTATCCCTCAACTCAGTCAAATTGACGTCTAAAATTAACCATCACAGGAGATGAAGCAGTAGGGTGTTCAGGAGGCTCAAACAAAACAAAGAGATTCAGAAGGAAAGGACTAGGCAATGGCCACTGGATGTCACATGGGGATGGAAAGCAAGTGTGTGTACCACAGCACATCTTGGAGACATCCCAGAGCCGGGGAGACCTTATTCACTGGCCGTATTAGGGGAATGAGCATTCTGGCTAACTAATGTGTTTACTTATGGTGAAGGTCCACGTACATTTTTTTCAACCCTTGTTGGCAAAATTCTCTCTTTCTACTACAAATATGTTTATTATTCTGCCTGCCAAAAGTGTACTAACTATGGAAACCCAACTTGTTAGCAAATGAAGCATTTTCCAGAGTTTTAGGGTCCTTTGGACTTAGGTCATCTCTGTTCCAGCAAAGATAGAGGACACATTCTAGTTGACATTTTTTTTTTAAAGATTTTATTCATTTATTCGACAAGCAGAGATCACAAGTAGGCAGAGAGGCAGGCAGGGAGAGAGGGGGAAGCAGGCTCCCTGCTGAGCAAAGAGCCGGACGCGGGGCTCGATCCCAGGACCCCGGGACCATGATCTGAGCCGAAGGCAGAGGCTTTAACCCACTGAGCCACCCAGACGCCCCTCAAGTTGACATTTTGAATTAAGCCCTGAGTTCTCCTTGGGGAGTGTGTGTATGTGAAGGTGAGGGAGGGAAGCCTCTTTTGGCTGTGTTACGAAGAAGCAAACACAGCATTGAAAAAGCCCTCCATTTTCTCCCTAGTGAGGTACACTTGCCACACCAACATCATGGCGCTCTCATGAGGATCCCACGAGACGACCTGCTTTGAAGGAGCCTCCGGCCTGGGCCCTGACCCGTGGGGGATGTACACTCCTGGTTTCACAGCAAGGAACTCAAACATGTGCGGGAAAATCATGTGAGAGCTCATCTCTTTGGCAGGCACAGATGTTCAAAGAGGGGGAATCAGTTTTCTCTCCTGCTCGCAAGAGCTGTTGATTCACGTTTTACTCCTAAGGCTTAGGAACCCAAAGAAGAAATCGTTAATTACTAAAGGTGTTTGTTAACCCAGGTTTAATTTTTGTTATTTCTCTCCTCATAATTATAAGAGGGAAGTGTGGTTTGAGAAAGGGAAGAAGCTCAGCGGTGAGGTCATTACCGTTCCCTCCTACCCCAGAAGGGAACCGGGAAGCACTGCCAGGAGAGCCTGTCCTTCCATGGGAGCTAACGAGAGAAAGGAAGGAGCTGGACCGCCTGGAGGCCAAAGAGGTTCTCACCAAGGAGTCCAGGGCTCTGGAGCCTGTGGTTACTGCTCTGTCTGAAATGGGTTTTCCATGTTGTTGACTCTTGGTAAATGGGAAATAATAATTTATGCTGTGCTAACACTTTCTCAGCAACCCTGCACTGCTCGAGATGGAAAATTATATCTAGAGTTTTAAAAATTTAAAAAAAAACCACGCAGGGCTCTTTGTACCTGTTCTTAATCATTAAAAATGTGTTTCTGAAGTGCTAAATTTATAGTTAATTGCACAGTTAATTCATTATGTAGCACTGTTTTCTTCATTATAAAACACCAAACTAAAGTGAACCCAACCAATTACTTTAAGTCTTAGAGATACCACAAAAGGAATGACTTAATTTAGCAAATAATTTTAACTTAAGTAATTATTTACTGAAAGAGAAAGTTTGCTGACTACCTCAGGAGGCTGCTTGCTATTGGCCTCATAATAAACTTTCCATGTAATTCTTGATTAATTACTAGCATGAGCAACATTTTATTTACTTTGAACAAGCTTTTACAAAGAGGTTATGAAACGTTGGTGAAGAGACCCCAACAGCACTCCGTGATCTTTTTCAGGTGTGGGAACAAAAGGAGGGATTCTGATCCTGTCCCCCTTGGAAGGCAGTTAGCCCAAACTCCCCTGTATTTCAGGGTTTCTTTGTAAATCGTGGATATTGTTCCAAACAGCTCACCTCACCTAGTTTTTTTGTTTCTTCCTTGTGTGCTGTGTACTTCAAGATGACACGCACATGGTAGGCACTCAGATAGATACCAGATAAGTGAAAATATGAAGCAATGTCAGCAGATGCATTTAAAAATACATGTCTTTCTTGGGGCTCCTGGGCGGCTCAATCGGTTAAGTGTCTGCTTTTGGCTCAGGTCATGATCCCAGGGTCCTGGGATAGAGCCCCGAATCGTTCTCCCTGCTTGGTGGGGAGTCTGTTTCTCCCTCTGCCCTTCCCACTCTCTCTCTCTCTCTGTCTCTGTCAAATAAAATTAAAAAAATAAAATCTTAAAAAAAATACATGTCTTTCAAATACAGAACAGGATAGGAATCAATAGTAATCGATGCCCTTTTTCAAAAGGCAAGGTAATTAAAAGTATTTTGGAAGTCGAAGGAAAACGGCTACCTGAACCAATGATTTTCAACTTGTTTGGAATTGAGACCTGGAATGTTGATGGTGTTCATACACTGCTCCAGGGCATTTTTGTATTTTTAAAATCAAAATAAGAATTTTGTGTAAACCACAAATGCCCTTAAGAATCAGAAAAGTCGTGTGTAGGGATCATGGCTTCAATTTTTGAGCATCCTGGGGCCTCAGATGACAGACTGGTAGAAAAGCAGTGAGGCCAGGTCAACAGAGTCGCCCCTGTTTGCTTCTGAACGATGCCAAGGAGGAAGGAATGACGATGAGGCCTTCACTTCTGGAACGGACAGACTTCTAAACCTTCTAACCCTTCTAACCTCAGCAACTGCCTGAGAAAGGATCTTAAGGATTCATCTTTAAAATCAGCCAGTTTTACCAGGAAAGTTTTCTTGGGGAGAACATTCATTTTCTTGACTTACTTGAAGGACCATTTATGGAGAAATGGGATTACAATGGACCTGAGTGGCCCCAGGGTTCTAGAACCTGGAGCAGTGAGTAGAGAAATCCTAGGGAATGAAATTTCCATTCAGGCTAAGGTTGAAGTTTCTGATAGACCAGGAAATGGTGTTTTCTCATGTGCACAGGTTCAAGCAAAGACATACATCCACAGCCCACCAGTGCTGTGAAAGAGCTAAGCCAGGGGTGATGGCCAGGGGCCAGGGCTGGTGGTGGTAGGCTAAACCCTTGAAGATATCTTGCTGCCATCTTTTCCCTTTTCCTTGGGTGCTTTTGGCTTATTCATGTCCTTCTTTTCCTTCTCTTTCTTTTTTTTTTTTTTAAACATTTCATTTATTTATTTGAGAGAGAAAGAAAGAGCACATGCAAGCAGTGGGAGGAGAAGACAGAGAGGGACAAGCCAACTCCACACTGAGCACAGAGTCTGACTGGGGACTTAATCTCAAGATCCAGAGATCATGACATGAGCTGACATCAAGAGTCATCCGCTTAGCTGACTGAACCACCCAGGTACTCCTGTTCATGTTCAGGACGTATTCATGTCCTTCCTAATGGATGATGTCCAGTAATGAACATGGCTCTCCAAACTGAGGGCAGAGTCTATAGAGGGAAATGATGCCCTTTAGTATGGGCCCCATATTTTATTAATATAGTTTAGCCCATATCAAGTCCTCCTTTGTCTCCAGGACTGAAATGCGACATTCTGATGTTTGATACTGAATTTTAGGTCAACCAGATCGCTGCAATTTCCTTATCTGAACTGCCACCGAGATTGATCTCCAATATGCTGACCTCATAGAATGGATTTTTAAAGATTATAACTTTATATAGTTACATTTTATCTCATTATTGGCTGGAGAGAGAGGGTAGGTAATTTTGAATGCTTACTCTATCCTCAAAGGCAGTAACCGCCACTCCCCTTATGTCTTCTCGGGCTTTGTAAGCATGTCTCCCACCTTTTCATTCAAATTAAGACAGCCTTTGGCAAATCTTGGGAATATCTCTTGGAAACCTTCCTCCAGGTAAAACAATCACAGGATTAAGAGGTGGAGAACACCTTGGTGGGTATCTAAATCATCTTTTTTATTTTATCAGTGAAGAAACCTGGGTTTACAAACTCAATCTTGAGACAGTGCTATTTGATCAGTTATAAATCAACCTATATTTGTTAATATCCTTACCATATTTCCATATTTTTTGACTTTGTCCTTGAAACATTTTAAAAATCTTGTGGATTCTTCAGACACACACACACACACACACACACACACACACACACACACACACACA
>ML099550.1:6596-22513 GCA_003697995.1 Taxidea taxus jeffersonii | reverse complement strand
ACACACACACACACACACACACACACACACACACACACACACACACAGAGCCATTGGTTTATTATCTATTTTTATCTTATGTTGGCTTGAATGGATCAACTTTTTCTTTCCAATGACTCACAAGCCATCTCTTTATCCTTCCAGAATTTAGATCAATCTTCAGTGTAGAGAATATTTTTACATTCAATGTCATAAATTCTAAAGAACAATATAGCTTCTAGATCAAGGTCATTTCTTAATTGCTTTTTAAAAAAAATTTGGAAAAATAAACAAACCCCACAACATAAATTTAATTCAGAAAATGTTTTAGACTTTGTTCTGGAATTTGGGAATCTACAATACACTTGACCTTGAACAACTTGGGGGTTAGTGGCACTGAGCCCCCCCCACAGTTGAATATCCATGTATAATTTTGACTCCCCCCAAACTTAACTACTAATAGCCTACTGTTCATGGGGAGCCTTAAGGATAACATAAACAGTCTATTAACACACATTTTGTATGTTGTATGTATCATATACTGTATTCCTTTTTTTTTAAGTTTTTACTTATTGTTTGACAGAGAGAGACATAGCGAGAGAGGCAACACAAGTAGAGGGAGTGGGAAAGGGAGAAGCAGGCTCCCCACTGAGCAGGGAGCCCGATGCGGGGCTCTATCCCAGGACCTTGGGACCATGACCTGAGCCGAAGGCAGATGCTTAATGACTGAGCCACCCAGATGCCCCTTCATAAACTGTATTCTTTTTTTTTTTTTAAAGAATTATTTATCTATTTATTTGACAGTAGGCAGAGAGGCAGGCAGAGAGAGGAGGATGCAGGCTCCCTGCTGAGCAGAGAGCCCAATGTGGGGCTAATCCCAGGACCCTGAAATCATGACCTGAGCTGAAGGCAGAGGCTTAAAGCCACCCAGGAGCCTCATATACTGTATTCTTATAATAAAGTAAGTAGAGAAAAGAAAATGTTATTAAGAAAATCACAAAGAAGAGAAACACATTTACAATACCATACTGTATTTACTGGGAAAAATCCACATATCCGTGAACCTATGCAGTTCAAACCCATATTGTTCAAGGGTCAACTGTATTTGAATTTTTCAAGGCTTTATTGTGCTCACCCAAGCTGACCTGCCCTTCTCTAGAGAAGCCTTTCTCTGTCCTCGGGTGTGGTTTGGGTATTAGGCTTTCCTGTCAGGTAGGTGGTAGATGCCATGGAACTCGAGTGTGTGTGACGTGGGAAGTTGTTAAATCTGTAGACTGGGGTGGACCTTGCCTTCCCCGAGCCCTGGGTGAGCTCAGCCCTGGTCAGCTTCTGAGACCTCCTTGCTCACATTCCAGCCACAGGAGACTCTAGACTCTCGCCCCAGGCCCACCCCACGATGCCCTTCCCATTTTTGTTTTCACTTTGTTGAGGAAATAAAACACCCTCTGGTCCCCTCACTTTCCTCCCTTGCCCAGACACACGGCATAGGAACCTAAAGGAAATTATCCAAAAAAAGGAAGGGAGCCGTTGATAAGACTCTGTGGGCGTCTGCGAGGCACACATCAACTGAATGACAGGTTTGCATGTAAACAGCCGCGACTCAGGAAAATAGTTTTTAATCTACTTGAAAGGCATATTCTCAGAAAGAAATCAAGTTCTCTCCAGGTGCGTGAGAGCTCTTTGAAAGACGAGCGGCTGCAGCAAGAATACGAGGGCTTATAAGACTCTACTTTTGATGACCCTTTCTTTTCTGTCTTCTCTGCCTGCCCCCCGCCAGCCCTCCTACCTGAGAACTTCTCTCTGCAACCTTCTGACTGGAGAGAGAGGGAAGGGAGTTAGGGGATTCAGTTCTCTGTCTTCCAGCAGATCGAGGCCCCATGCCATCACTTGGGCACTGCTGACGTTCCACAGAATGTCTCATTGTGTTCCCCATCTTTTCTCAAGACTTTTCTTCCTTGGGCACACTGGCCTCCCCTTGGCCTCTCCTTCCCAGACCTGTGTGCGGTTCTCTGACTCTCCCCAGCCCAAAACCCCGGGCTCCTTTAAAGGCTGTACCCCTGGACTGGACTCTGTGGCCCAGATTCAACCTTGACCTTGACCCGAGTCATCCTGTTCTTTCATGTGATCATATAAAGGATTTTCAAATTAAATTAAATTAAAATGTTTATTGTGATAAAAGAGACTTAACATGCAATTTTCTACTTTAACTCTCTCTGACCACACAGTGGTCAGTCCCACTGCTTAAGGACAGTCCCACTGCTATGCGACCATCCATTTCCATTCTGGGCACCATCCATTTCCAGAATGTTCTCATCCTCCCAAACTGAAACTCTGTGCCCATCAATCACTCCCTGTTCCCTCTTCCCTAATGAATTATACGAGTAATAGAGAAATGCATTATAAGAAATAAAATAATGCAGGGCGCCGGGTGGCTTAGTCATTAAGTGTCTGCCTTCGGCTCAGGTCATGATCCTGTGGTCCTGGGATGGAGTCCAGATTGGGCTCCCTGCTCAGCGGGAAGCCTGCTTCTGCCTCTCTCACTGCCCCTGCTTGTGTTGCCTTTCTCCCTGTCTCTCTCTCTCTCTCTGTCAAATAAAGAAAGAAAAAAAGAAAAGAAAAGAAAAAATAAAATAATGCAAATAAAGTTCTCTTTGACTGTCACACTTCCTTTAGAGTTGACTGCGTGTATATATATATATGTAATAAAGTTTTGCATGCAGTGTTTACCAAATGCTACATAAATACATCTTTTAAAATGCCATTATCATAAACAGTATTTACAATGACATCACATCATCACACTGTTGGTTGCTATTTTTATTCAACCGTATGTCTTGGAGAACATTCCATGTCAGTACTCAGAAATATACCTTGTTCTCTTTCCGTGCTATATAGTATTCATAATTACACCATAATTAGCTAGTCTGCTACTTTAGAATTTCCAGATATCTTTCATTACCTACCGCTGCAGGGAGCATGAGAAGGAAACAAATATCCTTGTTTCTGAGGAGTGAGGACTCAGAAACCACTGTAGGGTCACGGGATCTGCATATCGTTCCATTTAAGCAGAAGCTTTTTCAGGCTGGGTTACCTTCCAAAGTGTCTGTACTAATTTACACTCCAACCAACTTTGGGCAAGGGTGTCTGCTTCCCCACGTTCCTCAGCACTGGGTGCCAGTGCCAGATAAATTTATCAAGTGCTTACTTTCTGCCAGGCACGGTTCTAAACGCGTTATGTGTATGAAATCATTTAATGCTTGCAATAAGCTAGCAAGGTAGGTATTAATATATTACCGTTTACAGACCCGGGGAAGTTAAGAGTCTTACGCAAACAGTGCAGCTAGCATTTGCACCAAGTTAGCTTGACTTCAGAGCCCTTCCCCTCCATGCCATTGTACCCAGTTGCGGCCCATCTGATGGGTTGAACATGGTGTCTCCTGGGTGTTTTAATTTGCATTTCTATGATTGCTAGTGGGGGGGGGCATCTTTTCCTATGTTTGTTGGCCAACTGCATTTTCTTTTTTTGTGTATTGACTGTTAACACCTTTTTTTTTTTTTCTATTGGGTGGTTGTTGATTTATAGTTTAAAAATGGTTCTCTGAGGCACCTAGGTGGCTTAGTCGGTTAAGCATCTGCCTTTGGCTCAGGTCATGATCTTGATGTCCTGAGATCGAGCCCCATCTGAGGGGGGTGTCCCTGCTCAGCAGGGAATCTGCTTCTCCCTCTCCCCTCATCTCTCCCCTTCACTTATTCTTTCAAAAAATAAATAAAATCTTAAAAAAATGGTTCTGCGCTGATTCTTTGGTGAAGTATCACAATTAAAATGATCAGTACAGCCAAGCGTTAACTGGGTCTAGATACTATCCCAATTGTGAAAGGCAGGATATATGAAATTCAAATATTCCTGTAGACAGTCATGACATTTTCATATAAATATGAGCATTCATTTATTCATTTATTGAATAATTTTTAAAAATCGAATGATACCTGCGAACCAAGCACCATGCAAAGGAATATCACAGATCACAGAAGGGTTAGGCGAGATCTTCTTCAAAACAAAGAGCCATTAACCTTTACAGTAAATTGATCCATAATGAAATCATTACTAATTGTTTTCACCTGCTTTTGCTAGCAGCCCTCTACTAAAAATATGGAGACCATCAATTAACCAACATAAGAATCTGCCAATGTAGATATTTGTAAAGTTTATCTATTATTAACCTCCCAGAGAGGAAACTACCCTTAGATGATATTTTAGTCCCCCCTCCCACCCTCCCTCCCTGCCTCCTTCCTTTCCTTTTTTCTTTCTTTCCTTCCTTCATTTAAAAAACTTTCCTAGAACTTCAAATTATGGCGCTCTGTGGATAGCAGATGCTAAGCATTACGGATGGATATTTTGGATTACTACACTGAGCAGAAAACTGTCTGTGGTAGCAAACTGAAAACTTCAGGAATAATTGTGTTTTTTAAATGAAAGCAGATCCAAAGGATTTTATGTGTTTTGAGCACATTTTTGCTGTGAGCAGAAAGAAGAAATCTACATCCTCATTTGGTATTGATCCAGAACAGCCCTGAAATGTACATTTCTTGGACCCAGATGTTTATCTTTGGGGGGGGCAGGTGCATCCAAATCAAAACTAAAATCTCATGGAAATGTGGTGCAGACACTGCCATTCAGAGAGAAACAATTTCTTCCTCCAGGCTCATTGTGAGTGACCTGTCTGCAGGCACACACACCTGCTGGGCCCTGGGTTAAGACTTTCGAGTACGTTTCTGACCTTTTACCTCATTTCAGCATGAGATAACCAGACTGCCCCTCGGTCCCTATGAGTTTCCCCACCATCAGCTACCAAAGGGCTCAGTGCAGGTCTCCTGATCTCTCTCTCCTCTCTCTTTTCTAAAGATTTTATTTATTTGACAGAGAAAGACACAGCAAGAGAGAGAACACAACGAGTGGGGAAGGAAGAGGGCAAAGCAGGCTCCCCGACGAGCAGGGAGCCTCATGCGGGGCTCAGTCCCAGGACCCTGGGGTCATGAGTTGAGCTGAAGGCAGAGGCTGAACCGCCCGAGCCACCCAGGCGCCCCAGGTCTCCTGATCTCTTGTCAAGGATGCCTTTCTTCCTGTCTGTGGGTCTGGGGGAAGGAAGGTGTCCCTGGACCCAAAAATCAATGTTTTGGGAGATTCTCGTTCTTTACATTACAAAGAGCGCTGGCTGGGTGACAACCCCGAGGTGGTGGTGGTGTGTCGGTCTACGAATAGCTTGGGGTACCCCGCCGGTGCCTCCGGGGGTGGGGTGAAGTGAAGGAGAGGGTCCATAATGCACCAATGTTTGTCTGTGTCCCACCAAGTCTGCCCTCATGAGTAGAGTGCCACAAAGGGTGGAGTCCGGGTGTGTGGCCACGTGGCACAAGTGGAACCTGCTGTAGTCACCAGATGTCCCTCGGAGTCCCCTTCAGAGCATCCTCCTTTGAAAATATCCCTGGAAAATGATTAACTTAACTTGCCATTTATGGAAGACAAAGATAATGAAGGGACAGGACTGTTTAATCAGGCTGTCAGTAAAGAAAATTGATTTAGCCACCATCGTGCGGCAGAAAGCTCTCTGCCCTCCACCACGAATTGCCTGCCAAAGAGCACGTTCTGGAGCCTCTAATATGGACGGGGGGTGGGGGGTTGTGGCTGAGGGGCTCTGGATTGGTGTTCGGGCCTAGTTAATTCGTGGAGGAATCACCCATGGAAACACGGACGGTGACCGAGTAGGTGTGAGTGGGGTCAGGCTCTGTGTTTCCATCGACCCCCGGGCAGCTGCTCCCCCACCAGCATGCAGACGTGGTAGAGAACCCATGGCCTCCCCCTGTGCTGGGATTTCTTCTCCAGTGGGAACACTGTCGATGATATGCCGCTGAAAAGAGGTTGGATTAATGGTCGCTCTACCTGGTTTCTAGCTGTGCTCTCATTGAGGGATGACCTTGAGGAAATCCCCTGTGTCATCTTTGCTTCCGAACTGATTATGACTCCAGGTCCAATCCAACCTCTAAAACCCTGCCTCTTCGGGCTGCACTGAGTGGGGTGGGTCAGTGGGCCAGCTAGGCGGCTGGGTGGGCAGGGCTGATCAAACGGAGATGTTGCTCTGAATGACCCCACTAGTGGAAGGAGAATTTTGTCCTGTTTCCATCTTAAGGGAAGATTGATTTGAGGCCTATGCCTCAGGGCCTTGCTGAGGGCAAGGGGGAGAAGCGGTGGGGGTGGGGTACATGGGTCCAAGAGGTCTGCTTTGAGGAGGAAGAGGGGAGTGTGAAGATGGGAGTCATGAGAGGAGGTGAGAAGGTGGAAAGGAGGAAGAGGACAGACGGTAGAAAGCAATGGCTGTATTATCTGAGGAGGACACTTGGAGCATCAGCCAATGGTTGGCAGAATCCCACAGGAGCAGGGACGGACTTGAGAGCACACAGATGACACATTAAGAGTCATTGAGGAACTTGGAGGAAAAGGAACTGTGGAGGGAAGAAAAATCCAAGGTGCGTTTTACAGGGAAGGTGCAAACTGCCAGGGGCTGGAGATTCATTTTGTGGAGAGGCCTGAGGTGGCCTGAGGTGGGTGGGTGGGAGGAAGCAAAGGCTTGAGGTGAAGCTTGTGTTGGCTGAGTTTCCAGGTGTCAGCGAGTGGGAAATATGGGGCAGAGAAATGGGCGGGACATGAGGAATGCCAAACAGATAGAAGGAAACAGCTCTCTGTGGAGATGGGGAGGCCGCAGCTGTCAGCTGAGGAGTGGCAAATGGGCTCAAGGAGGCCTCGGTTCCGCCTCTGTGTCTGTTTGCTCTCTGAGTCCATCTCTGGCTAAGCCCATTTTAACAGTGGCAGTGGACGGGGACTTGGCAGGCAGCACACACCAGGCAGCCTCCTCAAGGGCCCAGAAACATCTCTGAGGTGAGGAGCGTGTGGGGAGGGCGGTTGTGTGTGGAGGACACCAAGCAGTTGTGCTTTGCTGACAGGCCTCTCTTGGGCAAGTCGTCTCCAGAGCGTAGCAAGAAGCTATAGGGTATAGGATGGGGGAGTTTAAAAGCTGTGCCACACTCCTGAGCTTGGTCCTGAGCTGGAGTGGTGTGACGTCCTCAACAACATGCCTCAGGAACCCCCACGTGGGCAGAATAGTTGTCCAGGGGCCCCAGCTGCTGTGCTCTGAAATCCGCTGTTGTGCTAGCTCGAGCCCAGGCTTCCCGGGGCTGCGCCCCATCAATGACTGTGTCAGGTGTGCTAAGGCCAACCCCTACCTGGGGGATACGGTCTCTAACAGACGCCGTCAGGAGAGGACGTCCTGCCAACTTGCCAGCTTGTTAACCTTTGTTCTAGATGCTTCCAACCAGTTTCTCCTCTCTCCCTCCCTTCAATCTCTCCATCTCTGTCTGTCTGTCTGACTCTCCTTCACCTGGGGTCAGGAAGGCATGGTGGTCCCATGGCTCTCCCAGCTTTGCCCAGTCCCTTCTCCATTTCCCCTCACAGACATTTACCTTAATCAAATTCTTGGGTGTTTAATCCTATGGCCTCTGCTTCTCAGATGACCCAGACTAACACAAGCAGGGACCAACAGGACAGGGGGAATGAGCTGGACGTGTATCAGTTAATGACATTACCTTTCCAGGATGCATCAGCCACTGACCCTGCCTGCCCACGTCCCCTGTCCTCAGCCTTCTTGCTTGTTCCCCTCCTGCCTGGCTCAGGTAACACTGACCTTCTTTATCATCCCTCCCTTGTGTAAGCTCAGGGACCCCGCCTCTGGGCTCCTGTGTGCTGGCCTCGGGTCCCCAGCCTTGGTTAGATCCCACTCCCTGCCTTACTCCACACCTGTACAAATGCAGCTCACCGCAGCTAGCAAAAACAAACAAAATGTGGCCCTGAGGCCACTTTACATTCATGGCCACAAACCTCAACAGAGCCCTCAGCTCAATCCTACCTCAATCCTGTTGAGGTAGCTCAATCCTACCGCGTTTCCCTACTCCATTCTCTGCCTTTGCTCCTGAGTGAGTGGCTCCCACCCTCACTTTTCTCAAACCTCCCCTTCGAGTCTCACCTGATTCTCTTCCTTTCTCAGTAATGGCAACGCCACCTTCTTGTTGCTTGGGCTCAAACCTTGAAGCCAGCCTTGATTCCTCTCCATCTCGCGTCCTACATCCAAGCAGGCAGCAACTCTGTTGGCTTCACCTTCTAGATATCCCCAGACCCTAACCACGCTCCTCACTTCCAGTCACTGCCAGCTTGCACCCCTATGACTGCAGATGTCTCTCATGGGTCTTCCTGCGACTGATCTTGCCTCTCTGCCTTGGTCTGCTCTTAACACAGCAACCAGAGTGATCGAGGAAAGACCAAAACTGGAACAGCCGAAGGCCTTCACACTCTGTTCGCTGTGTCACCGACCTCATCTCTTACTCTGGGCCCACTTTGGTCTTCCACTCTGCTCTCACCTATCCTGCCTCCTTGACAATTCCTCCTTGGCTGCATGGCCTCTTCGTTGTTCCTCAGGCACACCCAGGATGCCAGCAACTTTGTCTGCCCTATTCCTCGACCCAGACCAAACCCCTCCCTCCCTTTGGGTCTGCGGGCACCACCTTTCACGTGGCCTCCCTGACCTCCGGACAGAGAAGGGCAAGAAGCCCTCTCCCCACCCGGGGCCCCTCCCCTTTGTGGCTGCCTGGTCTTTCCTCCTCCCCTAGCTCTCGCCCCATGCGAATGTGGGACACACCTGCTTGCTTGTTGCCTGTCGTTTGTAACTAGAACGGAAGCTCCACGGGAGGAGTTCCAGATTTCGCACAGGAGGTGCTCAAGAAGTTGTTGCTGAATTAAGGAATTAATGTAAGCTCAAAGACGCCATGGGACATAGCTGATTGGGGAGACACAGGAGGGGGAGATTAGGCCACAAAGGAATGTTCTCTGGGGAGAACACTTGGATGGGGAAAGTCAAGAGCTTGGGAGAGCTCCCTGTGGCGTAGAGGCAGGGCTGACTCTCAAGCCAGGGCTCCATCCAAGGACACAAAGCCGTCCGTCTCTCGGAGACTCAGTGGGCTTATCTACAAGGTGAAGGTGGGAGGAACCGACCTCCCCGGGGGCTGTGAGGCTTAAGTGAGATGTGGCTGGCGGGAGGCCTGGCACTCGGCAGGTGCTCACAGGGGTCAGCAGGCACAGGTGCCCCTGTGTTGCCCCAAGTGGGACTGAGGCCGAATGTCAGACACCATCTGCTGCTTGCACAGTTAATTAAATCACGGACACCACCCCAGGTGAGGGGAGGCCAGGGCAGGATTTGAAGCCACTGGGCCCGCTGGGGGGCTGGGCTCAGCTCTCGCCGGCGTATGTAGCCAGAGGAAGAGGTAACCTCGAGGGGAGAGACATGGTGATGTATTTCTGTATTCAGAACACCGACATTGCTCCAGAAAGAAATGAGAGGAGATTACGCAGGAAGGGAATTGAGCCTGTCAGGATCTTCAAAAAAGAAAGGGAGAGAAAAGGTGCAGAAAGGAACCGTTTGTTGCTCTTTGTTCGGGTTTTTATCTTGAGAGAATGTTTATAAAAATGCTCTCTCTCACCCAGACTCCTTTTCACTCCTGCTTGGATGCGCTCCCCCGCCCCGCACACCCTCCCTGGCTCTTGTTTGAGTTAAAGCTCTTTCCTTGATTAAATAATGAATAAAAGCTCGTCCCAAGTCTGGCCTTCTTGGTCATAGGGAGAAATTACAGATATATGTACATACATATACACGCAAAATAGCCCGACATAAAGAGGCCCAGGATAAACAGCCTTCTGGTGTTTTTTTTTTTTTTTTTTTTTAAAGAATTGTCACTCATAAACTAACTTACAGAAAACACGAATTCAAAGTAGGGCAGACCAGGCTAAGTGCAGCTAAATAGTTTGATCTAATAAAGCTCTTGGATTTAAGAGCGTCTATTTTTTTACTTAAAATTATGATATGTATCTTAAAACAATGGGTTGGGGCTCTCCCTTCCAGGATCGCCCTGTCTGTCCGGGGCTGAGCCACGCGGGCTACTGTTTCTACAAGGAGGGACGATCCAATTCATAACCGATGTTTCTCTTCGGCCTTCTTTTCTCAAGGCTCATCAATTAAGGCAAAGCTCTTTCCAGAGTACCATCGGTGGAGCCGCTGCATTCTGACTCCAGAAGCCCGGCGGGGCACACACCTCCCTCCCATCAAACCCCTCCAATCCCGTCCCACAGCTACAAAGAGGAGGCGAGGCAACCCTCCTGGCTGTCCCGCCCATCCACCTGCGGCGGGAGCTTTACCTTCCCACCTGCTTCCGGCTTCCTCTCCTCCCCGCCAAAACAAGGCCATAACTGATGGAATTTCGAAAGGGAATTTTTACGAAGATACGAAAGGAAGACAAAATTTAATGGCATAAAATGTATAAGCAAACCGTGCAGATTCCTGAGCCCTCATTAACTCATGTTTGGCTACAGATTGGTTAATGTGTTTGTAGGTTTACAGATGACCCTGTAACTAGGAGACCCTACAGAAGGATATTTCTGAAATGTAAGGCTTGTTCCTCAAGAGCAAGGATTGGCAGGTTTTGGCTAAAATCCATTCATCGATCCAGCCATCCAATAATTATTTATTGACTGGCTGAATTGTGTAGGAAGGTACTGGGGACGTAGAGTGGAGAGAAAAGCCAGCACCATCTCTGGCCTCATGTAGCTTGTAGTCTAGTGGAGGTGACAGACATCAATTCAGTAATCACCCTAAAGAACAAACAATGAGCTGAAGAAAGACTTCTAAAGGAAAGGAACATGGTTTAACGAGAACATATTGCTAGGCTAGGGGTCGGAAAAGATTTCCCAAAGAATTAGTGCTTGAAATACAATCAAAGCATGAGCAAGACTCCAATAAAGATGTAGGGGTGCACTTTAGAAATATGGGCTTGGGTAGGGGCGCCTGGGTTGCTCAGTGGGTTAAGCCTCTGCCTTTGACTTGGGTAGTGATCTCAGGGTCCTGGAATCGAGCCCCACATCGGACTCTCTGCTTAGCAGGGAGCCTGCTTCCTCCTCTCTCTCTGCCTGCCTCTCTGCCTACTTGTGATTTCTGTCTGTCAAATAAATAAATAAAATCTTAAAAAAAAAAAAGAAATATGGGCTTGGGGAATGCGGGGGTTTGAGGCCTGGAATAAAGCCCAGTGAGGCGGGAGCTCAGAGGAAGAGAGTAGAAAGAGGCAAGCCTAGGAGAGGAGTTCGAGTTGAACTGTGCCATCTAGCTACTGTTGTGTAACAAATTGCCCCCAAAAGTAGCAGCTTAAAACAACAAGCATTTATTATCCTATAATTTCCATGGGTACAGAATTCAGGAGGAGCTTAGTTGAGTGGTTCTGGCCCAGAGTCTTTCATGAAGTCACAAATCAAGACACTGGCGAGAGCTGCAGTCCCCTGGAGGCCTATCAGGGACTATTGGATCTGCTCACAAGAGAGCTTGCTTATGTGGCCTCAGTCCTTAATATACGACCCCTCCATGGAGCTCCTTAAGAGTCCTCATGATAGGGATGCCTGGGTGGCTCAGTTGGTTAAGCCGCTGCCTTCGGCTCAGGTCATGATCCCAGGGTCCTGGGATTGAGTCCCGCGTGGGGGTCCTTGCTCGGTGGGGAGCCTGCTTCTCTCTCTGCCTCTGCCTGCCACTCTGCCTGCTTGTGCTCTTTCTCTCTCTCTGATAAATAAATAAAATCTAAAAAAAAAAAGAGAGTCCTCATGATATGGTAGGTAGTTCATTCCCCCAGAGCAATGAACCAGGAGAAAGAGAACAAGAAAAGAAAGGAGCCGTAATGCCTTTTAAAAATCCTGATCTGGTTAGCCACATCCTGTTGCTTCTACCACATTCTATGTGTTAGAGGCGAGCCACTAGCCCAAGCTCAAGGGGAAAAGAATTAGGCTCTACCTTTTGAAGGAAGAAGTGCCAAAGATTTGTGTACATATTTTAAAACCACCCTATGCCATGGTTGACTTGGTAGCCCTATTAAGATGCATCCATTTTCTAAGGCTGCCGTAAGAAAGCACCACAGACTGTATGGCTTAAATAATTGAAATTTATCCTCTCACAATTTTGAAGGTCAGAAGTCAAGATCAAGGTTTTGGCGGGGTTTGCTTCTCCTGAGGTCTAGCCTTGGCTTGTGGATGGCTATCTTCTCTCTGAATTATCACAGGGTCTTCTCTCTGCCTGTGTCCAAATTCCTTCTTATGAAAATACCAGTCATGGGGTGCCAGGGTGGCTCAGTGGGTTAAGCCTCTGCCTTCGGCTCAGGTCATGATCTCAGGGTCCTGGGATTGAGCTCCATATCAGGCTCTCTGCTCAGCGGGGAGCCTGCTTCCTTCCCCCTCTCTCTCTGCCTGCCTCTCTGCCTACTTGTGATTTCTCTCTGTCAAATAAATAAATAAAATCTTAAAAAAAAAAAGAATACTAGTCATGTTGGATTAGGACCCTAATGACCTCATTTTAACTGAATTACCACTTGAAAGACACTATGTCCAAATAGAGTGACATTTTGATCTACTGGGGGACACAGTACAGCCTGTATCCTAAGAATTTTGGTTATTCATTCTTAGAGCAACAGGAAACCACTGAAGTAAATGGAAACGTAGGTGGTGGGTAGTACTCTCAGATTTGCATTTAGAAATTCCTCAAGTTGTAATGTGGGGATCTGGTTAGAGAAGGAGCCAAGTGAAAATTGACTGGAGGTCTGCAGCGCTCCCAATGAGATGGGGTGGGTGTTGGGATGAAGATGGTGGCATAGAGACAACAGGAGTTGGTAGTTTCAGGAGACATTTAAGACACACTCTTGTTAGGACTTTAGATAGATGGAATATGAGGGTGAGAACAAGGGAGAGTCAATGATGATGCTTGCACTTCCTGCTTGTACCCTGGGTGGTGGTGAATCTACTGCCAGAGGTGGAAGAGGTCCAGGCTTGGAGGTGGTGATGGGAGGCTTTTGAGTTGGTAATAGTTGTATGGTGGTGAGAAACCTGGTAGTGACCAAGTAGGGACACCCCTTGGGATGCCGTGAGATACTCAGTTATAAGGCACAGAGAGGTCTGGATTACAAATGGAGGTCTGTGAGTCATCACCAGAGAGATGGTATCTGAAGAGAGTACACGTGTGAGACTGGACTGGAACCAGGTATGGGTGAGAAGAGAAAGGGGCCGGGGGCCAAGCTTCAAAGACCTTTAGCACAAATACGCTGTATTTTTGAGGTTACTCCTCTACTTACCACATACACTGAATTTGAAAGTATGGCTTAACTGTGTCTTTACAGAACTTGATATAATACGTATGAGAATAAGTGAAGGGCAAGGAGAGCAGTCCAGGTGCACTGCAGCATGGTTCATGAGCTTATCAGCTGTGAGTGTTTCTGCCCATCGCCCCAGTGCTGGGCACGGGTGGGGGTGTTGGCTTCTCCATCTCCTGCATGTGTGCACAGGGGCTGGCGGGGGGACGAAATCAGAGCATACTCAGATCTTTTATATGGTAAATTTTAGAACTGTCACTCGTGGGGAACACAGGTAAGGATGCAGTGTTTGTCTCACCGGTCCCCCATCTCTCTTTCTGGGTCAGGAATGAATAACCGAGAGGAGTCATTGTGGGTGAAGGGTAGAGATGGGGCTCCTGGGACACCCAAGCAGAAGAGGAGTGGAAAGCAGTCATAATAGGAACATGATTTTCTCTTTTTTTCCAAGTTAGACTGACCCTCCTTGGATAGCCACATTCCCACAAGTGTCACAGAAGACACAGGATCTGTGGAAAAGGGACTCTAAGGTAAACAGATAATCTCTAAAGAGGATTTCTGTTGGGGAACAGAATTTGTGCTCCCAAACTAGGATGACAAATTCAATGTCACACTTGTGACTGAGCACCTTCTCCAGGGCTGATACGTGCACAGTACAAGTTATGGGCAGAGGGAGGTGCTTGGTGGGATAAGAGAGAAGTGGGCAGTGTGGCAACTCCTGATAACAGAGAACAAAGTGAGATTGTACAGACGATGCAGGATTTAGGAGGCATACTTAGGGAAAGAGCATCTCTTTTACAGACTCTGCTCTCATTACCTCTAATGTCCCACATACTTTACTGTTGATCATGTTTGTAGCTTGTCTGAGTCTTATTACTTGAATGTTAGCACCCTGAGTTCAGGGGTCTGTGTGTGTTTTGTTCAATGACTTACTGTGAGCATGCAGAATGGGGTCTGCATGTAATAGATGTTCGGTACATACTTATTGAGGGAATGAGTGAAAAGTCTTCAGAATTCCTTGAAGCAGGACGGATGTGGGTCTCCCCACATGTGGTGATGGTCCTGTAGGGCCTCACAAGTGCACAGAGCAGTGCAAACGAATAAATCTCTCTTTACCCTGCTCATCCGCACACATTCAGAGTAAGGAGGGCCTAACCTGGGGGTTTGTGGAGCTCATGACACTTCTCCCCATGTCTCCTGCTGCCCCTTTAATGAGACCACTCCCTCCCCCACTTAGGAGCCCATTCAGAGAACAATCTAATCTGGCCACATCCACACTCCTTACACCTGCTTACCCCTTGGTGTGACTCGCCTCCCCCCCCCCCCCCCGGCTCTCTCAATTGTGGTTATGGAAATGAAACCACTTGTTTATAGTTGCAAAATTGAAAGCTCCATTCTTCAAGTGTACAAATTTCATACTCTAAGAAGATGGGAAGATTGGTGAAGGGAACTTGGAGCACTCTTACATTACATTACCATTGCCGGGGGAGGTTCCACATGCAGATAGATGTGTGTGGTCTGTTTCAGACCGATGTGACAAGAACAGGTCTGAAGGGATGCTGCAGTCGGGCTCACTTCCCAGATGGCACCTGCTCCTCTCGGGAGGGCCAGCCAAGGCCATGGCTAGCTGCACAAGATCATGTTCCAAGCACTGCTGATGGTAGAGAGCCAGGATCTTTTCCAGGACCTGGAGTGTCTCACCTTAGCCATTTATGCCCTTGCTCCTTTATCCTGGGTCTTCCTGATGCCCCCCTGCTCTCACATGTCTCTTCCCCAAGGTTAATTGGCATCTAAGATAATTCTTTTCTCTTGTAGCCCCTTTTCTGACACCCAGGGACACATTTCTCTCCTTTCATTGTTGCTTTCACCTCTGGTAATGACGTTTTTGACTGTGAAGTATGTCACGGGAACCCAACTACTTTGCCAAAATGAAGCACAAAATTGAACCTAATTAGGAATGAAAATTAATTATATATGGAATAATTTCTGAGGGACTGTAGTGATGAATTCAGGTAGGTGTCTCAGGGAAACCCTCTCAGACCGAGGTGAGAATTGGTGAGGTCTCGAGGAAGGGTATGGAGCAGTTTTGGGTAGCAAGGGGCGGCTGACTGAGGCAAGAGACTAAGGCTGGAGGAAGGTCTGTGTGGGAGAAGAGAGCAAAATAGGAAACTTGATTGCCCTCCACAGCTGCAGACTGCTTGTCTGTCGGCTAAGCTAGCAGATTTTCCCTGATCTGAGCATTGAAACCGACAAAGAGATTAATAAACCAAGTTCGGAGCTGAAAAAGGACAAGACCTCTGGAGAACTCAGTCAGGACTTGTTTGAGGCACAGAAGCTGATTTGTAGGGCACAGAAAGAAGGAACTGGGCATTGCTTATTCAATGAGCACAAGGGAAAAAAAGAGCAGCTATTTCACTTTTAAGTACTTTCTCTGAACCTGACCCGTCTCACTGTAAACTGGGGAGATTCCTTCTTCCTCTGTCATCATCACCACCACCATGCTCATCATCCCACCACATCATCATCACCACCATCATCACCACCACCACCATCACCACCATCACCACCACCACCATCATCCCATCACATCATTATCATCAACATCATCATTACCACCATCACCATTATCATCCCATCACCATCATCATCATCACCACCATGATCACCATCACCAT
>RCUC01120010.1:0-14628 GCA_003697995.1 Taxidea taxus jeffersonii | reverse complement strand
TTTTTTTTTTTTTTACTGCTTATTACATCTTGGTTTCTTGGGAATGGCTATAGGAGAGCTACATGGTGGTAAGTATAGAAGGCAGTGGTGGGAAGCAAGAGGGGCTGTGCACTAAAAGTAATTTTGGATGGAACGTGAGAATGTTAAGATTTTAAATTGGTTTGAGAAGTAGTTAGAGTTTTTAGCATGGTTTGTCTAAATCTCCCCTTCTGAGGAGTAGTAGGCTGTCCATTTTAGGGCATTTACCAGGTTGTTGGTGTGTTGTTAGGTTCCTGAATTTGGGTTTTCCATTCAAGTTAATAAGGAGTACAGATCAAGTCAGAACCTGTTAAGGAAAGCTGAGGTTGAAATGCCAGGAAATGCAGTACAAATATGGATGGCCTCCTCCCCACCCCATTCCCCCCACCCCTCAGAGTAAAGGGAATGATGGTGTCATGGGTTTGAAATTTGGCAGAGATGAGACTGCAGTGCGTTTAGGTGGCAAAAAATGGGAGGAGAACCTGAGTGACTGCCACAACCAATTTGGAGTGTGCGGGATCTTCTTTGCATTTCATGGATGAATGAATGGCTTTGAGTGTGTCAGACAAGTTTAAGGGGTGAGGCAGAGTAGAGAGGTACTATGAATATGTGGGAGAGAGAATCAGATGAGGCCTATAATTTGAATGCTTTCTCTTAGCTCTGGTCCTTTTCTGTGTTCCTTGTTTTAGTCTCTTGCTTACTTGAGGTGTCTGTTGAGTGTTTCTGGTTAGTCTGTGGCTGTTACAGATATGGCTGATAGCTGGGGTTATTTATATCTTTGCTCAGAAGTGATGGGAAGCAGCTGAGTGGATGCTGTGGTATCTGGTATTATCCCCCCTAATCGACTGCTGGCTCCTTGAGGACAGGATCCACAGCTTACTTATTTTAGAGCACTTTCTCAGGGACTCATTTTGAATGAGGGGTATACCAGAAGTATTATAAAGAACAACCTATAGAAAGGTTTATTCTATAGAAAAGCTTTTTGTGAAAATATGTAATGTGGCATTATTGCTGTATGATAGGCATTTTATGAAATAATGAAGAAAAAAAACAAGAATATACTTGTCTGAAATCTGTTGCTTATGGAGACTGCAAGGTATAATAGCATGAAATTTCAATTGCCATATATCCCAAAGGGCAAAAATGTCCTATTTGACAGAAGATCTTTTTTTTTTTTTTTAAAGTTTATACAGTTTCCACACTGGAGCTTTTACATATGATTGGTAGTTTAGTGTTCTTTTTAAAAATAATAAACAAATGAATGTTTCAGGAAACCTGTGATAGACTGAATCAGGTGGAACTGATTTAATGTTATGGATAATTACATAATTAGTGCTGTAAAAAATAAACCATACTATCTACTTGATGGACTGGAGCTGCTGAAGGAGGTGTGTAATTATACAATCAGCATCCTCCTCCTATGCTGATTCTAGGTAATCCTTTTTCTGTCTTGTCTGAGAAGGGACTTCCTGTCTTGTGTTGTGTTTCCTGATGTTATTTAAGCGAAGAAAGCTGAACACTGAATAGTTTCCAGTCCCTTGATTAATCTGTCCATGTTCTTTTTCTATGTGAGAGCATCCTCTGACACCAGTGGCTTTCCAACTTTTTGATATAAACCCACAACAAGAAATACATTTTGCAGCAGGACCCAGTACACTCCACATACACATGCTTGAAACTAAGATTTATGAAATCATTTGTTTTTATATAACCTGCTTTACTAATCCATTCTGCAGTATTTGATGTAAAAAAAAAAATGCTGGTTGAGGCCCACCACTTGATTTCAGAACCTGCTAATGGCTTATGACTCTCATTTGGAAAATACTACCCAGATTTTTGGTGATTGCTAATGTTAGTCAAAAGGATTCTGAGAGTAGTGTAACTGGGCTGTTGTGGGCTTTGGGTAGCAGGTGGCATAACATGGTTGATAGAGCAAGGGCTTTGGAGTTGGGCAAATTTGGTTTTAAATCCCAACTTTCCTTCATTTTAACTGTGTACTTTGAACATGTTACTGAACATTTTTGAGCCTCAAATCCCTAGTCTGTAAACCCGGGCCCCAAATACTTAAGGGCGTCAGGAGATGGGGAATCAGAGGCTGTGCCTACGTGGAGTTAATGTGTGCATTAAAGGATATCATGGAAGAAACACCTGGCCAGTCCTGTGAAAGTAAAACACATGTTGTGGGCAGTGCTTCATAACATTTATATTCCTTTCCCTGCTCTTTTTCAACATCGGACATGTCCGCAGTAGAAGGGTGTGGAAGCAGTCCCTGCCTCACAGTGTGGTTTATGAGGATCAGATAGGGTGATGGGTGCAAGGATAAGAAATGTTAATTTTTATTAGTGTATCTTAAGGCAGCTTTAGTGTTTCAGAGTAAATGTGTGCAAGGGGGATCGAGTACCTACAATGGTTAATTGACAATACTGGAAAACAAAACTGGTTCTGAAATTCTGTGTTGTGACTGTTAGCAGCGAAGATTGTTTTTAGATATAGTGGTGTTGCATGTTGATATTGGAGAGCTGCTACCAAAACTGCCCAAGGATGATTTATAATAGTGCCCCTTACAAATTGCTACATACAAGTTGTTTCATTTTGCATTGTATGTAGAATTTAAAGAAACTTTAAAATTATTCAACAAAGGATTTTGCTTCATTAAGACCTGGAAAATGAACATCGGAACTCAACTAATTACCTATTGTGTAATATTTGTCAAGCTTTCTTTATCTTAACTGGAAACAGTATAATAAATGTAATTGTGAGGCTTAGAAAAAAATGTAACCTCCACCTGACTGCATGAAATCTTGGAGAGGGGAGAATTACCATTGTACAATTGTACAATGTTGTTAGGAAACCCCCTCCTTTTCTTTCAATGTGTTATAGTTCTAACTACTTCTGAAATAGTTCGTGACTTTGAAGTGCTGTTTCACTAGTTCCAATTTTTAACTTTCTTGCCTCAAGGGAAATTTCTCGGTTTTTATGCTGTCTGTGCTCCTCTCTTCCATGCATCTTTCCTCTGGTGTTCTACTGATACTGTGATTATTTAGTGGTAACCTGGGCTTTGTTGGTCGTGGGAAGGGATATAAATCAGCCAAGGCAAGTATGAAGCAGTGGCCAACTACAAAGCATCTTTTCCATCTCTCGTTTTCCACGGTGTCCAGTCTCTGCTTGCTCTGAAATTTTTAGTTATATATTGACTGATTGCACTTAATTTCTGTGTCTTTTCTGTTTTCAGCCCCTTCAATCAGGTCAAGAAATCCCCTACTGCTTGTGTTATGTTCAGCTCACCCTTACAGTCATGGGAAAAGGCCTGGCTCCTTTAAGACAGAAGCACCTTTTTCTCTGCCAGAAAGCGCATTGTAAAACTGAAGGGCTTAACCAAAAAGGGCTTTAATGTAAATTGAATATTGATAGAGAAAGGAGGTTAATTGGCCTTAGTAACTTGGTTGCTAAGGAAGCATTTTTCTGATTGGGAGGAAACTCTCCTGGGTGTTGTGCATCTTGTTGTGGACCTAAGATGCTTTGTTTTATCTCTTGCTTTCTGTTTCTGAGTTGGAAAAGGAAAGAGCAGAAAGCTATCATAGGAATGAAAAGCTGTGGGAAGCAGATGGTTGCTCTGTCTTAGCTACAGAAAGAGAGAGCTAAATACTGACTAGCAACAAGCCAATGCCAGCAAGGACTCTTTGTTTAAGACAGACAGTTGGAAATACCATGAGGGCTAGATATAAAGAACTTGCATAGGAGAACATAGAGATGCTGGACTAGGGTTTTATCAGTTCCTGAAAACATGCAGGTGAGAGAAATTAAAGGATATTGTGCGTGGATATCCAACAACCACATTAAATAATAAGGTTACATGTTTTCAGTGTGGTCGAGGTTATTAAGAGAAGTTATTCAGCTTGTATTTAGTTTGCATTTTGAAGGTTTTATACTATATTATATTTGAAATTTAGTAGATTTAGATGTCAAACACCTTAATAAGGAATGTTTAGTTACAGACATCTCTTTATGTTATCATATAGTTTATTGCTTAGTGTAATAAAAGTAAACTTGGAGTAAATAAATTAAAGATTTTCAGGGAAATATTTTTTTTTCCAAAACAAAAACGTCTTTGAATATTGACTAATTCATATATGCTAAGCTCTCTATCTTTTAAGTGATTTGTGAAATATTACTTACACATACTAAATGGTACTTCGCTAACCTCAGGGAATTAGTACCTATATTTTAGTTAATTTCACTTTTTTTCATTCACTGCTTGGTTCAACAAATACTTTTGAGCATCTGTTGAGCATCAAGTGCTATGTTAAAGGGTATCAAAAGAAATAAAGCACTCGTAGGAAGAGTGCTTTAGGAGAGAGTTTGGAAAACAAAAGTAGTTTTGCTGTCATTTTATAGTCTGTTTTAGCTTTTCTAGTTTTTTTTCATTGTTGGCATTGAATATTACTATTTGTACAGGGTATCATTATTTAGTTTTTTATGACACTTTTAAATTGTGAAATTCTTTTCAACAATGTTATTTGGATTTATGTATTTGTTTGTTTGTTTATTTTAGATATAGACCTAAAGAGACCACTAGAAGTTCTTGGCCCTTCCTAGGGTGTTCCTTGATAATCTCTCTGGAATTTACTAATTTTTCCTGGCCATATAGTTCTTGTACTCTGAGTGTGATAGGAGGAAAAGAGGAAAAGCAAAACATGGTGATCCTTTTGAGGGCCTCTGATTATAATGATATTCTCAGGGGTGCCTGGGTGGCTCAGTGGGTTAAAGCCTCTGCCTTTGGCTCAGGTCATGATCTCAGGGTGCTGGGATCGAGCCACACATCAGGCTCTCTGCTAGATGGGGAGCCTTCTTCCCCCTTTCTCTCTCTGCCTGCCTCTCTGCCTACTTGTGACCTGTCAATTAAATAAATAAAATCTTAAAAAAAATAATAATGATATTCTCAGAGAAGCTCATTTACCATGGAGCTACTTAAGTATAACCAGAAGGTTTGGTAAATATATGCATGGTCATCAGTGATGACTCATGCTGCAAGGCCAGACAGCATGATCAAGTAAAACATGCTGGTAGAATAATAGACTAAATCAGATCCCCTCAATGTGATATGAATAGTGTAACATATTAAATATATGGAGAGTGTTCATTGGTGGCCTTCCTTTATAATGTGAAAGTACCGGTACTTTCTGATAGTTAATAGATTTGTATGATAAGTCCACGTTTTCAGATTTATCTGTTCCCTAGGTCTAATCTAGCTTCACAGTCTCTTGGTTTAGGGTTCTTATATCCTTTGTAACTTGGATTGTCTCTCAAAGATGTGAGGTTTAGTTAATGAATGGAGTCTTCAGGAGAAAGGAGAGCAACATATATAAAGTTCAGTGTTAAAAGATAAATATTTTGTGGATTTTAAGCAAAATGATGAATAATGAGAGAACACAATGAGAGAAACTGGCATGCCAATATTTAGTGGCCCTTTGGATGTCACATTTATTTTAACTCAGTATTCATTACCTTGTAATAAGTGTACTGTTTATTTATTTATTTTTTTGTACCTGTGAGAGAGATTGCACTGAGCTGAGATTAAAAAAATTTTTTTGAGAACTCAACTGTTTCTATTAAGATGAAGCTTGGCTAGTAAACTCATTAAGTAAGGACCCTAGGCAGTTCTCTAGTGTCGAGACAGAAAGCACAGTATTGCAGACATCTTTACATCACCGTCATGAATGACCTTGAAGGAAGCCAGCACTTCATAAAGCAAAATCCTCTCCGTGGCACTTCGTTCTGATTTGATTGATGCTTTAGAAAAAGCTGTAAGATTTTCTTTTCTTTATAGTGTGGGGCCCATACTCCTTATACTTCATAGATTTTTGCACTTGTCTGGAGTATTTTGTTGGCAGGTTCTTATAGGTTCTGATCTTTCACTGACTGTAATACAAGTAAGCAGTGAAGACTCTCTCCTTTGATCAATTATTATTAGGGACTGAGGTCTTGGTGCATTGGGATCATAGTTTTTACGAATGGAAAAATACTGACTTTCTAACTTGAGTGTAATACAGTCATTTTTCTTCCATCATAATCTTTCCAAGCATCTCAGTTGGTCTTAGGGTCTTTAATACTGACATTTCATGATTTATATTATTCAAAGGATATACATTTCTGTCTAGCCACCATCCACTGTGCTTTCTTAGATTGATAGTTCCCCTCCTTTTAGTTTTTACCTTAATGTTTAGTGTACATTTTTATATCCAAAGAAGAGGACACCAGAAATCTTAGAAGATAAAATGATTATTTTACCTCTTTGGAGTTAACTTGATCATCTCCTGTGGAAGACGTTATAAGTAAGGAGTAATCATTCATTTGTCTTCTCTGAGCACTGCTGTAGGAACATCAGGGGGAAATTCTTTAACATTTTGGCTCTGGAACATGTGTAAAAAGGCTAGATGGAGACCCTTGGGGCTAGGTGTTTAGAAGTTCCCATAGGCATTACAGTGAAGGTGGGGGTGGAGCTAGGACCGGGTGCAGTCTGAGGTACCGCAGAGACCCTGTGGAGCCTGGTCCGCTCTACCAGCGAGTCACTCCAAAACTCAGTGCCTCGCTTAACCCCTTTGGGATCTGAATTTGCTATTCCTGACCCACTTCTGCTAACCTGACACTGAATTTTGCATCTTGATTGGCCCACCTTTCTGCTTTTCCTTATTCTTGGTCCTGTATGAATCTCCAGTTGTTTCTGCCTGCACCCTTGTAATTCGATTCAAATTCCTGGCGTCTCTTCCTTTGTTTTGCAGTTTGGTTTGATCCTGTATGGTTCTATCTGAACTAAGCCACTCATTTGGGCTTTTTTTGGATAGACTCCCAGTCCTAATCATTAAACTTCTGTCTTATGAAAATAAAAGGGTAAAATCAGACCTTTTTTTTTCTAGGCCCCTTGACCATAGCAGTCCTTATCTCCTGGAATTCAGTGAAGTGACTGTGTGAGAAATTTTGAAGAAGGTAGTAAAAATATGAGAAGTGTAATTTAGGAACACCTAAATACCCGTTCTCTTAGATCTTCTCATTTGTTGAACCCAGAAATAGTTCAGTAAATAGGTACTTAGCCAGGCTGAGTGTTTTTTTTTTCTTCAATTACTTGATTAACGTCATGTCTCACGGGCAGCTTCATTTTGAAGACCCTCCTGAGAGTCTTTGAACATCCTTAATTTATTCTAAATCCCTTATATATTTTCTGACTGATGGACATCTAGATTTCTGTCTTTTAGAAGTATACTGTCAATGCATTGAGGCAAAGTTTCAGCCTTCTATCCAGCTGTTAGTAACTTTTCATTCTTTTTTTAACCAAACAACTGGAATGATTAGAAATCCATCTAGTTTCATGAAATAGAAAGCAAATCAGTAAGCATGGAAGACTGAGGTTTTAGTAAACAGATACATTTGTAATTTTTCCAGATAGTCACAATGAAGGTTTTCTTCAAAACTGATTTTATAAACTAGGTGTATAAACAGTGACAGCAGAAAATTTTAAAGTATTAATGGCACACATAGAATATAGAATTGCAGTGGGTACTCACTAAATTTCTAAGAAACTATTGCTCTATTAAGTTTGTAAAGTAACAATGGATATTTGCAAAAATTTGTTAAAAAATTCTTTTAGAAAAGGTTTAGTAGCTTTGTTCAAAAGTTTTATTAAAGGACTATTGTATTTATTTCTAATTACATATTATGCATTACATATTAGGCCCTCAAATGCATTTAAAATGTCAGAATATTTTAATTTATTTGTGAATTGGTTGTTGGTTGATTACAATATGCATTTTGGGATAATAATGAATTAAACTTGGTACTATTGAATTAGAATAAAAGCTTAAGAATTTTAAACAGATGTGACTGTGGATGTCACATAAAAAGTCTTTATTTAAAAAAAAATTTAACTGGGTCAGTGGTGGATTCATTACAAGATGTTTGAATGAATTTTTCACTAAATGATCATTCCCCATCACTTATCAATCCAATTATCAACTTTTACTGAATAACTACTATGTACCACTTAGTAAAAAGAAAAAATAATTAAGATGTTATTCCTACCTCCAAAAAATGTTTAAAAGCTACATATTTTAATAAACAGCCTAGTGGATTCTACAAAGAAATATTTTCTGTTATTATGTTACTGTTATTTATAAGCCAATTATAATTTATAATACAAAATAATGGTATAAAATTAAAAGTGGCAATAGAATTAACAAAATAATACCATGAAAAGCAGCAATAGACAAATAAAATAGTACTAGCTTTAGGGATAAAACTGAAATACAAAACATATGTATATTATAATCTTGTTTTGCATGTGCCTGAGTGATTATGTTTTAAGTATGTGCTTGACTCTCTATTGCTGCCTTAAAAAGCCACTGTAAAATGTAGTGATTTTAAGTAAAATTCTGAGTCTAGAGTCACTTGATGTCTCAACTGGACCATACATCCAAGATGGCTTTTTCACTCAGGTATTTGATACCTTAATTCAGATGGCCGGAATTCTTGTGCCTGGCAAGACATCTCTTTTCTTTCTACAAGTCCTTGCTACGTGGCTAGCTTGGACTTCCTCTAGCATGGATGTTTTAGGGTGGTTAGACTTTTTAGCCGGTGGCCTTCTTTCCCAGAACACAGAGACCAAGAGACCCACATGGCACCAGTAGGGATTCTAACTAACTTAACCTTGGAAATCATGCTGCATTACTTCTTTCACATTCTCTTGGTCAGAAATGAGTCTCAGGCCACCCAGCTTCAAAGGAGGAAACTACACAGGGGCCTATATATACTCAGAAGGCATGGTTTATTGTGACAGGGAGGAGGAGAATGAGTAAGGAGGAGTTATCACAATGTGTAATATTTTTTCATAACTACATTATAATTGTTTCAGCATAGATTTGATAAAATTTTTATCAGCATACTTCTAAAATTAAAACTGACACTAATTTTACAAGGAACAACATTTTATGGCTAAATTATACATTCATTTGTAGGTTAGTAAGGGTCTTAGTTGCAATGAGAAAAATAAATCTTTCCAAAATATTGGGATTAATCCTTTCATTTCAATTTATATTGAATATATAGTAGGTATAGGGTATTGCCCAATTAGGGGAAAATACTGGGAATTATAAGACCCTGATTTACAAGACCCAGCACCCAAGCAAATGTTACTTTTTGAGACAGGGTTAACATATCCAAAGTCAAATAGCAGTCCACAGCAGTGATACAAATTTTCAAAGAAGGGAGAGATAAACATGGTCTAAAATTACTTAGGAAGCCTCTGTATGTATCATAATTAAGACCACCCTAGGGACTGAAGAATGGGTGAAATGTTGGGTAAATGAAAAGTCCAAGGACAGTATACACTTGAATATGTAAAATCACTCAGTATTTTGAAAAGTGCTATGTGATAATGGAAATTGTTATAAATAGGCCTTAGGAGATCCATCCCCTAATGAATAGAACAGATCCATGTAATGTATGACTGGACTGTGGAGAGCTTTTGTATTGACATCTGTTCCTTCTCCCTGTTCAGCACTCATTTTTCACTTCTCTGATTAGGTACTTTTATTTTCCCTCAACTGATTCATTTGGTGAATATTTATTGAGCTTATACTATATTTCAGAAACTTTTTAAAAAAAGATTTTATTTATTTTTATGACAGAGATACAGTGAGACGGGGGACACAAGCAGGGGAAGTGGGAGAAGCAGGCTTTCCACTGAGCAGGGAGCCCCATGAGGGACTCGATCCCAGGACCCTGGGAGTATGACCTCAGCTGAAGGCAGACGCTTAACCTATTGAGCCACCCAGGCACCCAGTTTTGTTTTGTTTTTTTAAGATTTTATTTATTTGTTTATTTGACAGAGAGAGAGAGAGAGAGCGCACAAGCAGAGGGGTAAGGGCAGAGGGAGAGGGAGAAGCAGGCGCCCCACTCATTAGGGAGTCCAACACCGGGGGGCTTGATCCCAGGACCCTGGGATCATGACCTGAGCCAAAGGTAGACGCTTAACCAGCTGAGCCACCCAGGTGCCCCCAGACACTGTTCTATATGCCAGAGATACAATGGTAAATATCACTGTCAAAGCCTAGCCCTTAGGAATCTTCCCTTATGTTCCCCAACTGGAAATTGTTTTGTTAAGACAGTGAATCAAAGTGTCCTGCCCTCCCCTGGCCTAGGGTAAGCATATGACTAACCTAATAGAGGCCCAAGGATGGAAAATGAATGGAGTTGACTCATTCTGACTGTGGTGCCCTGAGGAGTCTATTAGTTCTTCTCATCTACGTCCTCAGAGCTAATATGTTTCCTATTTTTTCCTAGGCATAGTTAAGTTTTTCCTTAAATTCAAGTAACTGCAGGGCCCCTGAGTGGCTCAGTAAAGTGTCTGCCTTCTGCTTCGGTCATTGTCCCAGGGTCCTGGGATCAAGCCCTGCATCGGGCTCTCTGCTCAGCGGGAAGCCTGCTTCTCCCTCTCCCGCCCCCCCTGCTCATTCCCTCTCTTTCTCTGTGTCAAATAAATAAAATCTTAAAAAAAAAAATCTAGTAACTACCATCCATCCTTAAAATAAATCGCTTTTTGCCTTGTTTAGCTCCAGAGTCAGTTTCTATTGCTTGCACCCAGTGAGTAATAAGGCAATATTGTATTCCTATGTCTTTTCCTAAGGGGTTTGAACTAAATCAGTAATCAGTAAGGCACTCTTAGCAGTTTTTGAACAGTGATTGATTCATTGATTGATTGATTTAAAGTAGGCTCCACACCCAGCCCAGAGCCCAACACAGGACTTGAAATCACTAACCTGAGATCAAGACTAGAGCTGAGATCAAGAGTCTGAAGCTTAACCGACTGAGCCACCTAGGCTCCCCCAGAGAGCTTTATTTTTAAGGAAGTTTGGAGATGTCTTGATAGGTTAGAACAGAAAAAGATTGCAATTAGATTGACTATAGGAATGCTGTTAAAATGCCCAAGTATTTAGGAATAATGGGGTGAATTATGCTGATTGCAGGAGTAGAAAGAAGTAATGGGGAAGAGCAGCGCTAGGACTAGTGTGAGGAAAGAAAGGTATACTCACCTAGCATAAGTGCCTTCTTAATTTTTTTGCCCTCCATGCCTCTCTTACATCATCCTAGACTTCACCCTGGGGATGATTTATTTAAAGGAAATATTGAAGGTCTTGATGACTGATTAGATACAGGGAGTAATCATAGTCATAACTACACCTGCTATGGGCAGAAACTGTTTCTAAGCACTCTACCTTTAACTCAAAGATCCTGTGTGGGGTCAGTTTTACTAACTCCATTTTCCTGTTGAGTAACCTGAAGGAAGCTCAGTGAAAGGTCCAGGTCGCCTAGGTAACAAGGGAAAGAACTGGGGTATAAGAAAAAGAGATTGAAAAATGAGAATTCTACTAAACAGGTGAAGAAAAACTAGTGCCAGTTCTATACAAAGCTCTTTCAGAAGATGTAAGAATTGGGAACACTTTCCAGTTCATTTTATGAAGTTAGTATTATAGTGTTACCAAAATCAAACAAAGATAGTACAAAAAATAAAACTATAGACCTATATCCCTTATGAATATAGATGCATAAATCCTTAACTAATATTAACAAATAGAATTCAGCAATATAAAAAATTGTGCACCATGACTGAATGTGGTTCATTCTACAGATGCAAGAGTAGTTCAACTATTTGAAAAATAAATCAATATAATTCACTATATTAACTGATTAAAGAAGAAAAATGACATATTCAATATAGAAAATGCATTTGCTCATGATACAAACTGACAAGTAGGAATAGGAGGAAACTTCCTTCATTTGATAAAATATATAGTTAGTATTCTATTTAATGGTGAAAAATCAAATGCTTTCCCCCTAAAACTGGGAATGAGTCAAGATTGTCTCCTCTCACCATTCTTCTTCAATTAGTGATAAAAGTTCCAGCCAGTGCAGTAAGACAAGAAGAGGAAATAAAGACACACAGATTGAAAAGGAAGAAGTAAAACTATCTCTATTTGCAGATGACATGACATTTTTTATGTAGAAAATTCTAAGAAATTTATTTAAAAAAAACCTCAACAAACCTCAAACTAATAAATTAGTTTATCAAAGTCATTGGATATAAGGAAATATACAAAAATCAATTGTTTAATTGTTTTTCTGTATACTAGCAATGAACATGTGGACAATGACATTAAAAAATACCACTTACAGTTGCTCCAAAAAACTGGAACATACTTAGGTATAAATCAAATAAAATGTTAATAGAACTTATATGCTGAGAACTATAAAATACTGATAAAAGAAATCACAGAAAATAAATGGAGAGATAGGCTGTATTCACAAATTGGAAGCTTTGACATAGCAATGATATCAATTTTCCCAAAGCAGATATATAGATTTACAGAATTCCTGTCAAAATCCCAGCAAGATTTATTGTAGATATAGATAATATTGTCCTAACATTTTTATGAAGAAGAGGCAGAGGAACCAGAATTAGAGGAATCAGGGTACCTGATTTTCAGACTTATGTAGTCACAAGAATAAGGATCATGTGCTATTACTGGAGGCATAGACACTTGCTCTCAATGAAGTAGAATAGAGACTCCAAAAATAGACCCACATACTGATTTTTGACAAAAGTACAAGAACAACTCAGTTGAAGAAGATATCCATTTCAACAACTGTAGCTAGAGAAATTGGACATCCAAATGCAAGAAATGAACCCTGACATAAGTCTTTAACCTTATATAGAAATTAACTCACAGTGGATCATGGACTTAAAAATACAATATAAAACTGTAAAGCTCTTAGGAAGAAAATAAGAGAGAACTTTTGGAATCTAGGACTATAAAAATAATTCTTTGATTTGAGACCAAAATCATTATCCATAAAAAGAAATATCGATCACTTGGACTTCCTCAACTTAAAAACTTTTGCTCTGCAGAAGACCCACTTAACAGGATGAAAAGAAAAGTCACAGAGTGGGGGAAATTATTTACAAACCACATATACAGCTAAGGACTATTATTGAGAACATAGAAAGAGCTCTTGTGGGGCTCCTGGGTGGCTCAGTCAGTTGTGTCTGCCTTTGGCTCAGGTCATGATCCCGGGGTCCTGGGATCGAGCCCTGTGTAGGGCTCCCTGCTCAGCGAGGAACCTTCTTCTTCCTCTCCCTCTGCCTGCTACTCCCCCTGCTTATGCTTTCTCTCTGTTAAATAAATAAATAAATAAAATCTTAAAAATTAAAAAAAAAAAAAAAGAGCTCTTGAAACTTAAACAGCCCAGTAGAAAATGTGCAAAAGACATGAAGAATTGCTGGAGAAGATATAAAGATGCAAATTAAAAACTCAATGAGATATCCATATACACCTACCTAAACTAAAATTTTAAAACAAAAGTTTAAAGTGGCTAAACTAAAAATTTAAACTAAAATTTTAAGTGGCAAAACTAAAAATTTAAAACAAACAAACAAAAAACCAGATTCAATGCCAAAGCTGTCAAGGATACAGAGAAACAGAATCACTCACACAACTGCTGGTTGAAATGTAAAATGCTGTAACTACTCTGGAAAAAAAAAATTAGTGGTTTCTCAAAAACTAAGCCTTCAACTACCATTTGACCCAGCAGTTATACTCCCAGGTGTTTATCCTAGAGAAATGAAAATATGTGCTCATCCAAAAACCTATACACAAATTTTCATAGCAGTTTTATTTGTAATAACCCAAAACTGGAAATAACCCTTTAATGGATGAATAGTTTAAAACAACAACTGTGGTGTAGCCTTACTATGGAATACTATATAGGAATAAAAAGGAAAAGTACTGATAGGTACAACAGCCTCGATGAATCATGGTAGAACTATGCTGAGTGGATGAAACCAGTCCCCCAAGGTTACATAATGTATGATTCCATTTATATAACATTCTTTAAATGCTAAAATTATAGATTGGAGAACAGATGATTGGTTGCCAGTATTAAGGAGAGGGCGAAGATGGGAGAGAAATGAGTGTGGCTATGAAAGGGCAACACAAGGGATTTTGTGGTGACGGAAATGCTCTGTGTCTTCCCTGTATCAGTGTTCATATCCTTGTTTTAATTTTGCACCCTCTCTATATCTATACGGGTACCAATATCTATAAAGATATCTATAGTGATATCTATCTATTTATACCTGTATAATATCTATAACTATATATCTATACCTATATATATGTGTGGGTGTATACAAATACAGATTGATAGATATCTATAGATATCTAAAAATATGTATGTTTTTAGAAAGAGTGTGAGCAAGGCGGGGAGGGACAGAGAGAATCTTAAGTAGGCTCCATTCCCAGTGCAGAGCTCAACTGCATCTCGATCTCACAATCCTGAGATCATGACCTGAGCTGAAATCAAGAGTTGGATGTTTAACTGACTGAGCCACCCAGGCACCCCTACTTATGCACTATATTTTTGTAAGAAGTAACAGTTGTGGGGAATTGAGTAAAGGATATACTCCTTGCATTATTTTTTATAATACATGTGTATCTCATGTATGTTTATAACCACCTTGAGATTAAAAGTTTAGTCAAAAAATGATTTTAGATTTCAAAGCTA
>RCUC01120009.1:0-10928 GCA_003697995.1 Taxidea taxus jeffersonii | reverse complement strand
CTCTCACCACTTTTATTCAGCACAGTACTAGAAGTCCTAGCCACAGCAATTAGAAAAGAAAAAGAAAATAAAAGGCTAAAGCATCCAAATTGATAAAGAAGAAGTAAAACTTTTACTATCTGCAGATGATGTAAAAGACTCCACCAAAAAATCTGCTGGCACTGATGAACATGATGAGCACTGAGTAATGTATAGAATTGTTGAATCACTATATTGTACACCTGAAATGAATATTAAACTACACATTAATTATACTGGAATTAAAATAATATTTGAAAAACCTCTTATGTTATTACTGATACAACTGGAAGTTTTATTTTTCCATGTGGTCATTCTGCATGCCCTGTATATCTCTAACACTAACTCCAATAAATCACAATTATTTATGGGTTAGGCTATGTTAAATGACTATATATATATACATATATATATAAGTGACTCTTGCCTTATATATATATACTTAGATATGATACACACACATACATACATACATACACTTTTGTCTCAGAGTCCTTAGTTGTTTCTTCCACCTAAAATATTCCTTCCCCAGATATCCTCTTGGCTAACTCCATGATCTCCTTTAACTCTTGCCTTTGGTCTCATCTCAATGAGGCCTTCTCTGACTATCCTAGTTAATGCCACAGTCTGTACACACACACACACACACACACACACACACACACATACCACTCTTCATACTCTACTTTTACCTTTTTTCTCAAAGAAAATTTACTGCTTACTACAGAATTGTTTTTTAAAAATCCCATTCAATCTATTGTGCAGCTAAAAATAATTACTGAGTGTATAATATTACTAATTTTTAACTGAAAAGTCATAGTTCCTGATGGAATATTTAGCACTAAGAAGAAATTTACTAAATGGACACATATCAACATAAAAGGTCACAAAAATAAAATATGGAATGATATAAGTATGAAACAGAATGAAGTTTATAGCACTAATCCACTTATTTCCATTTAAAGATAACATTCATGTAAATTTAATAACACTACATTTTCAAGGATGCATATTTATCTAAGTAAAGAAGGAAAATGAAATGGAAGGACATTTGTTAAATACAACTAGAGGTTGTTATCAATAGGGATGAAAGAGAATGGGAGGGAGGATAAAAGAAAAAGTCAGCAACAAATAATGAAATAATATCAAAACTCTCTGGGGTTGAATAGCACCCCCTCCAAATTCATGTCCTTCTCAGAACCTCAATATGTGACTCTCTTTGGAAATAGGATTGTTACAAATGTAATTAAGACAAGGTCATACCGAACTATGGTGGGCTCCTTAATCCAATGTGACTGACGTTGTTTTTTTTTTTTTTTTAGCATTTTCTTTTTTTTTTTTTTAATTTTTTTTTATTTATTTGTCAGAGAGAAGGAGAGAGGGAGAGCACACAAGTAGGTAGAGAGGCAGGCAGAGGCAGAGAGAGAAGCAGGCTTCCCGCCGAGCAAGGAGCCCATGCGGAACTTGATCCCAGGACCCTGGGATCATGACCTGAGCCGAAGGCAGCGGCTTAACCCACTGAGCCACCCAGACGTCCCTGACATCGTTTTAAGAAGAGGAGAGATGCAGAGACAGACCTGCACAGAGGGAGGACAGCGTGGAGATACACTGGGAGAACAGCACGTGGCAATGGGGACAGACTGGAATGATGTACCTACAGACAAAGACTGCCAAGGATTACCGACAACCACCAGAAGCCAGGGAGAGGAAAAAAAGAATCTTCACCTAGAACCTTCAGAGAAAGCATAGCACAGCTGACAGCTTGATTACAGAGAGCTCCCTTTCCAGAACTGCAAGACAATACATTTCTGTTGTTTTAAGCCACCAAATTTGTAGTACTTGGTTATGACAGCTCTAGCAAACTAATCCGAAAACAAAAAGTCCTGCCTAGACCCATGATAATGACCATGAACTGATATTACTAGGATAAATAAAGGCTGACGTGCAATTCTGTTGTTGTTCTGGATCTGGGGAACAATATCAATACCCACATGAAAAGGCAGCAGCATGCTATCTAAGACTTGTACTGCATAGAACTGCTTTGTCAAAGTTGTGATCTGATTGATGCTGCCTTTGTGGCTATCCAAGAGGAGCTACTGCAGAAGGGTACTCCTTCTGTACTTGGATACAGCCCAAGCTTGCTTAATCAGGGTATGCACTGAAAACCCAGTATAGACAAGTTTGTGTCAGTCATGTCTACAAGAGGTTCTTAGGTCCCTGTCGATGAACTGTATTTCTGAGATTTTAAATTTTGCTGAAAAACAAAAACCTCAGACTGGTCCCAAACTTCAGTTAACCGTTGGTGCTTGAGGAAAAGTGAGAATCTCAGATTATACCCCGAAATCTGACTTGTTTCTAAAAAAGGTGGACACAAAGTGCCCCAGAATTGATGGTCTGAGCATCTTCTCTAAAGTTAGGTGGCTTAGTCATTAAGCGTCTCCCTTAGGCTCAGGTCATGGTCCCAGGGTCCTGGGACCGAGCCCCGCATTGGGCTCCCTGCTGGGGAGCCTGCTTCTCCCTCTCCCTCTGCCTGCCGCTCCCCCTGCTTGTACTTACTCTCTCTCTCTGTCAAATAAATAAATGAATAATCTTGGAAAAAAGAATAAAGTTAGGATGATTTTGACTTAGGGAGCAGAGCGTACTGCTTCCTGACTCAGTACCCTTGCCTGCTAACAGCCCTAGCCTCCGCTCCGACCCCTCCCATAGCCTTTCAGATCCTGGACCTTAGCAGTTTGAGGAAGAGTCCCAAGACACGTTCTTTACAACCGTGGTTCTCAACTTGCTTTTTTTCCCATTTATGGAGGTATAATTGATAAATAAGTTGTAAGACATTTAAAATGTACAATATGATGATTTGATACATGTATCTATTATGGAAGAATCCACTCCTCCCCTCCCCAACCCCGCCACCTCAGTCACTTCGCCCTTTTTCTTTGTTGACAGCATCTCTCGGCCAGTTTCAATTATACGTTACAGTGTTACCAGCTAGAGTCTCACGTTATACATTAGATCCTCAGACCTTATTCATCTTAGGGCTGAAGATTTGTACCTTTCCACCTATCCCCCTTATCTCCCCCACCAGCCGGTTCTCAGGTTAGAGGCCAGTAAGATTCTCTGTGTGATTGCTTAACCATTGTTTCAAGGCTCTGGCCTCGACTCCCACCAGCCCCCACCCCTACCCTCTCAGTCCCCCCAGAGATTCTCATTCAGGAGCTAAGCTGGGGGCAAAAACAACAACAACAAAACTGCTTTTTCTTTTTAAAAAATGCCTCAGGAAATTTTTTTTAAAGGTTTTATTTATTTATTTGACAGAAGAGATCACAAGGAGGCAGAGAGGCAGGCAGAGAGAGGAGGAAGCAGGCTCCCCGCTGAGCAAAGAGCCCGATGTAGGACTCGATCCCAAGACCCCAGGATCATGACCTGAGCCAAAGGCAGAGGCTTTAACCCACTGAGCCACCCAGGCACCCTCCTCAGGAAATTTTAATGTAAGTCCTCTGACAATACTTTGAGAAACAGTTTTCTAGATTTTCCAACTCAAATGTGCCTATGACTCACGTGAAGTCTTACTAAAATCCAGATTCAGATTCCCTGTAGGTCTAGGACAGAACTCCATTTCCAGAATTTCTAACAGGTTCCCAGGTCACGTGAGCAGAGCTGGGCCACAGGCGACACCTGAGGTGGGAAGATTTTAAAACCCAGTGCATCAGCTCGATCACATCAAATATTTTTCTGAAGCTCCCAGGTGATTCCGGTACAAAACTAGGTGCTAGGCTACAAAGCCTGTAGCCGCTGTGGAAAATAATGTGAAGGTTGCTCAAAAAATTAAAAATAGAAATGCCATATGAACCAATAATTTCACCACTGGGTTTTTACCCAAAGAAAACAAAAACACTAATTTGAAAGGATACACGCACCCTTATGTTCACTGCAGCATTATTTACAATATCCAAGATATGGAAGCAATCTTGAGTCCATCAATGGATGAAGAGATAAAGATAGTGTGTGTGTGTGTGTGTGTGTGTGTGTGTGTGTGTACCCCATGAGATACTACACAGCCTAAAAAAGGATGAGATTCTGCCATTTGCAACAGCATGGATGGACCTACAGGGGATTATGTTCAGTGAAAAAGTCAGACTGAGGGACGCTTGGGTGGCTCAGTCAGTTAAACATCTGCCTACGGCTCAGGTCATGATCTCCGAACCCTGGGATCAAGCCCCATATCGGGCTCCCTGCTCAGTAGAGAGTCTGCTTCTCCCTCTCACTCTGCCCCTTCTCCTATTCATGGTCTCTCCATCTCAAATAAATTAATAAATAATTTTTTTAAAAAAGAGAGAGAAGAAAAAGTCAGACTGAGAAAGACAAATACCATATGATTTCACTATACATGAAATAAAAAAAAAAACAAATGAATAAACAGAATCAGACCTATAAACACAGAGAACATACTCATGGTTGCCAGAGATGCCCAAAATAGGTGAAGGAGAGTGACAGACACTGGCTTCCAGTTATGGAATGAATAAGTCACAGGACTAAAAGGTACAGTGCAAGGAACAGAGTCAATGGTATCGTAATAGCCTTGTATGGGGACAGATGGCAACTATGTTTATGGTGAGCATAGCATCATGTTTAAACTTGTCAAATAGCTGTTGTCCCCCTGAAACTGATGTAACATTGTGTGTTAACTACACTCAAATCAAAAAAATCAATTAAAAAAAGTGACAGTTGTGGATAAACCTTCATATGTTTTTGTCATTTGAGAGTCAGAATTCAATGTGAAATTTTTCTTCTTTATATCAGATTTATTCCTGATTTCTGAGCCTCTTACTGTACAGGTTAAGTTGCAGAGTAGTGGCCCTGAGACACAGCTAGATAGCTTTCCATATGCCCCTGTGGGTCAACAATAATTAGAATGTAAAGGCATCAGGGCAGTCTCATACTCAGCATAATGACCCCTCGATTTCCCTCAGTCTTCCCAACTGAGTACTCATCTTGGTCAGGAGCCATCTTCTGGCAGAAGATACTTGAATATTCTGCCCAAATCTGGAGTCCAGTTTCCAGCTCTTTCTTCCCCTCCTGTTCTCTTTGTGTCTTTTCCTTTCATCAAATGATTCATCAACAAGAAAACTATTTATATAATTAAATTCAGATTTCTATAACCCCCACCTGTTTGTGTGGCAGCTTCAAAGAGGTTTCTTCCAGGACATTTGCTTACAGGAAGGAGCCAACCTTCTTTACTCCAGTTCCTCCTGATTATTAAAGGGGATAATACCTGTGGAAAGTGCCTTGGAGCCATATTATGCTAGGTCCTTTCATTGTTGCTGGTAGTGGTGGGAACTCAAGAGAAGTCTTCTGAGGTGATCAGAAATAGCACTTGGCCAGATAATCAAAACATTTGTCTAAAACAGGAAATTTGTTTTAAAACGATGTATCAAAATGTTGTATTTTTTAAAGTTTGTTTATTTGTCTTTAAGTAATCTCTACACCCAACGGGGGGCTTGAACTCCCGACCCTGACATCAAGAGTCGCATGCTTTCCCAACTGAGTCAGCCAGGTGTCCCCAAAATGTTGTATTTTAACCTGAAACATTTGTAGACATAGCTGGCATTCAACCAGCTTGCAATCATCTGAGGATCCTTTCTGCTGGGACAGCCATTTGTTTTGATCGGTCAGGGTCAAGACCATACTGGCTCTTGAAATACTTGGCTATCATCCCTCTATATTCATCCATCTTTTGACATAGGATCAGAATTATTTCTTGACTATACATCTTCTGATAGGAATTCTGATTCTTTCCTCCCATAAACTGCACCCATAACATAGCATCCTCAATTTCCAACATTAGTACCTTTGTGTACCCTGAGCATTGAAGGTCAGTTAAAATGCAGTGTAGACATCAGAATTTTAAGATTCCACTCCCCACACTCCAAACTTTAAAACAGTTCACCTTGACCTCATTTAATAGTAATTCTTAAATCTTGCCATAGTAAGTCTTGACAAAACATCTAATTGAACTGGTGGGAATGGAAGTCTGTAGGCACACTGGAATTTAGCCTGGCAGTTCCAAGAGTTCAGTCTGCCGGGGACATGGATGTTAGGTAGAAATGCATGAACATGCTGATATGCCATCCTTTTCTGACCTACAAAACCAGCAGTTCAATGTGGTCTAGCCAGTACACAGAGTGATGGGTTTAGTGCAGGTCAACTAAGGCAGCGTCAATTATAATGTTAAAAAAGCAAAATAATAATAATAAATAAAAGAACAAAGCTGCTAATTTATTCATTTACTTATTTGTTTACTTATTTACTTATTTGAGCTGCGAACAGGAGGAAGGACAGAGGAGCCCAAGCAGGACTGGTCACGGAGCTCCATCCCAGGACCATGAGATCATGACCTCAGTGGAAACCCAGAGTCAGATGCTTAACAGACTCAGTCACCCAGGCACCCCAGAGCTGCTTTCCAACACTGTGCTTCCTCTTTAAGATTTTTGGACTATACTTATTAATGGTGCTTATCCTTCTGCCAAGCATTTCACAAAAAGCCTTCCTCTGACCTTAAAGAAAAGTTCAACAAAAAAAATACTATTGTTAAATAAGTTTGGGAAATACCACAAACCATACCCATCTAGGAGATTCATAATGCTCATCGGGACATTAAAGGCTCTGAGAAGTCCTGTAGCAAAGGCCTTTGTTTAACTTTGTTTACCTTCGGGTTTCATAAATTTAACAAAAGTAAGCCGTTTCATATAACATCTAATCCTGAAGAGCTAATGTTTAATGAAACAAACACACGTTAGTAAACAGTACCAACTAGCAATAAAGAAACTATTAATCTGATTTTGCAGGAGATTAAACAAATACCATCTTAATATCAGTTTGAAACAGCACAATTTGTGCAGGTGTCCCAAAGCACTGTACAAATTTTGTTTAGTGGTAATGTTCTCCCTCGTACAAATAGAGAAACAAAGGTATAAAGAAGCATTAGGTTGCTTGCCAGAGTACACACAAGTTTGAGACAAATGGGAACCATAGCCCACATGTCTGAACAATGATTTCTAAACTGTGTCTACAAACAGAACCAAATTGAAAATTGTAGCCATTTGAAGTCTCCATTTAAGTCAAGTTCTACCTTGCTGATTGTGTTTTCATTTAATGAATTTTAATTGAACATACTTGTAAAATGAACACATATTCGTTTTGCTAATTTTCACATATTTACCTCCCTAGGGACAGTCAATGATCCCTTTTGTTAACTGCACGGTGAAGAAGGTTGGAAAAGACTCTGCTCTCACTTAGATAAATGTCTCACGGAGGAGTAGATAATATTTCTCCATGATTTTAACATAAAACCAATTAAAAATAAGAACCAAGGTAAACAGTGTACTCCTTGAACCTGAAATAGAAGACAGAACTATGGAGCTCAGGGGACAGAGTAACATTGACCTATGGATTAAATTGCTGGTGACTTTCATCAATAATTGAGAGCAGGGACTCTACGAAATCTCCAGCAGCGGCGGGGATTCATGGGTCTACTATCTTTGCTCAGAAGCTCATTGATAACACAAAACATGAATATATGGTTTTCTGTTGGCGAGATTCCGACCTTGAGAGAACGAGTCTCAGTCGCTTGTAAGGCTCAAGAGATTTATGTGTTCTGAAGATCGTCAGCATAATAGGTGTTTCCCAGCATTCTGGAACCGAGTGCTGTGTGATAGAGGGAGGACTTGGAGAGCATACCTGCCAACCCCCTCTGCCAGTGGTGGGAGGTGGGGACCGATGATGTGTGACTTCACAAGCAGTTTTATAGACATCCTTGCGCTATGTACATTACCTTTGAGTGCTCTCCCCCCTACCGAGCCTCATCTCCTCGGTCACGAACAATATCTGTTCTTTCAGAATGCTGCAATGCTTTCCCTCAAGGCCGAGCCAGAGTTGTCAAATAGAGATGAAGAGCCTTTTGGCAAAAAAAGTGCTCTTAAAATGTTTACCTTCTCATACCTAATGGTTTTAGATCATATCTTATTAGCCTAGGAGACCATTATATAAAGTACAATTAAGATCTCCTTGACATTTTCTAGGAGTTCCAATTCAGCTTTGCTAATGGCTATAACTTCATTGCCCTTTTTTTTTTTTAATACCATACAGTGTTGGAAATGCAGTTTATAATAATGTGGACTACCCAGGGTGCACTTGCGGTAATTATACAGAATGTCAACAGCCTCTCAGGCTGGATCCTGTGTTGATTGCATCTCGTGACATTTTCATCTGGTCAACTTGTTGGAATTACACCTCTGTGGGCAGGTGCCTACCCCTCCAACACTGTTCAGGTTGGTCCTGTCGATTGAGTTTAACCTTCCCCCAGTTAGAGAAAGGAGTAGAGCTGGGCCTAAGAACAGGGATCACTGTTTACCTGGTCAGCGTCCCACCCATACTGCCGCAAACTTTCATTCAGAAAACTTCTCATGAGCATCTAGTATATGCTCAGCCCTGTTTTAGGCACTAAAGTCACAAAGCTTAATAAGATCCTCTCCTGCTATCACTCCGATGTGTCGAAGTAAGAAAGTTCAGAAACATCTTTCTACCAGCAGAAAAATTTCTTCACTGAAGAGAAATCCCACAGGGGTTAAAGTTGGAACCACAGAGTTCTACTTCATATCCTCTTTCTTTTTCTTCCTTCTTTTCTTTCCTTCCTCCCTCCCTCCCTTTCTTCCTTCTCTCCTTTTCTTCTTCTTCTTTTTTTTTTTTTTTCATTTTTTTCCCTCCCTTGGTGCTCTCCAAGCTCTCTTGGAGAGCTCTCATGCTCTCCAGAACTGTAGTTATAAATACGCTTTATGTGGACCATGATTTGGTAAATAAATAGCTGAAATGAATGTGGTGCCCATACCCTCCTGGGTTCTGTTGTAACCTCTTCTGCATAATCTCCACAATAAATCTATATGGCAGATGTTATCGTCATTTTACAGATAAGGAAACTGAGGCACAAATAGGTTTTATTTCACTTCGTTTTGTTTTGTTTTAAGTCTCACACAGCTAGTGAAAGGAGAACCTGAAGTGTGAACTTTGATTATTTGCGAAGAGACTGATACTGCCTGGCCATTAGGAGGAAAGTCCTGATAAAGGATCAGTACGGTAAATTAAATAATATAGTCCCCAGAAGATGATTAACACAAGTCATAAAACCAGGACGGCTGAAAACAAAGAAGATTGGGACAAGAAGAGAAGACGGGCTTCTCTTAGCCATCCCTGCTGCACTACCTATGGCACCAATTCCCCTGTAAAGAGGGGTAGGGGCTAAAACAGAAACAGCCCTGTATGTGATCCGCAATTTGTTTTAAATATACTGACACTCAGGTTGACAGCTTAGTGTACGATACAGTAGATCCCAAAGGAGAGAGTCACTCAATCAAGCTAACTAATTGTGTTCTACTTACAAAGTTCTGAAATAAAGGAACTTCTCCCGGTGGTATTTCAGCAGAAGCCTGGGCAGACAAAGGGCACCTCAGCTAGCCACAGCTGCCAGGATTCTGGGGAGTGACGTGGGTTCCTCTTACAGAACCTGATGGCATCAAGCTCATTCAGGTGCAGGACTTCTCCATTTTATATGTACAACTTAGCATTTTGATAATAAATAAAAAGAAGGAAGCCAGAGGAGGGAACAAATTATATCCTGTTCCCAGTAGACTAAGGAGAGGCTACACATTTGGAAATGCTCACCTGTTTTTCAGCCCATTCTGAATCTGGGAAGAAGGGGTGAAGAGGCCAGTGGGTTAACTGGTCAGGTTAACAGTACATCTCGGAAAGTCAATTAGATGCTGGGAAGTGTTAAACCATTGATCAAAGAAATGTCCTGCCTGTTACCCAAGAATTGCTGGGGTTAGAATTTCTCTTTACAGTATCGATCATATTTTTTACTTGCTGGACTGGTTAAAGAACAGGTTTGGTCCTGTCCCTAGATTTCTTCAGGGCTAAAATGTGAAAGAAAAAAAAAACGCAAAAAAACTGTGTAAGAGTTGTGTTTATTTGAATGGGTTCCTATGTAGTTCTGTCTTTGAATAAAATTTATTACATTTCATTTGTGCTCTTTTTAAGCTTGTCAATTACCTTTTTTTCAGACTACAAATCCATTTGAGTCTGGATAAAATAAGTTCCAACATTTATTTATGATTTTCTTGGCCATTGAGTTAGATTCTTTGGATCATGCTTTCCATATTAACATGCGGCAAGTTATTGGTTATAAAACTTTTGCATATTTTTATAATGATCTTGGCCAAAAACTTAACGTTCTATCAATATATTTGAAAGAGTTATATAGAAAAAAAGATGAAATATGTCATAGAAGTTTCTTTTTTTGCCATATATTTATGTAACAAAGGATTTTTGCTATGTTTCATTATACTTAGTTACAGCTGGCTTTACAGTCTCTGATCTATGTTGAACACCGAGCATATAAAGTTGTAATGCAGTCTGCTAAACTTCTATAAATTAATATAAGGCAGATGTACTTACTGTATTAAAAATAAAATGAAAATGGGGGGTCTTACTATGGTTGAAATAAGAAAAAGTAAAATGCTAGAAAAAAAGAAAAAAAAGTAAAATGCTACCTTAAAGTATTCATTCAGATGAGGAGGACTAAGTAAGTCACTGATTTTCACTCTTGATCAAATGACTGAATAATAAGACAAATAAACATGAAATCATAAGAAGATAAGAGGTCCTGGCATCACCAAGATGAGCTATAATAGCATTCACAATGAAAAAAAATGACATAAAAGGTGTACGTTTCTCAAAAGGAGCAGATCTAGAATCGTATGCCAAAAGGTATACATCTGTTATGTTTATAAAAAGGTGTTGGCTGATAGAATTTATGCATTTTACTATGTTAATTATTTTCTGAAAAAGTTATACATTGTTTA
>RCUC01120008.1:0-11505 GCA_003697995.1 Taxidea taxus jeffersonii | reverse complement strand
CGGCGGAGCACAAAATCAGAACTTTTAAAAGTCGGCTCCACGGAGGGACATCGCTCCAGAGGCTAAACTGGGGTGAAGGCCTCACGGGGACAACGTGGACTCAGGTCCCACGGGGTCAGAGAAGGATCGGGGGTGTCTGAGTGTCGCAGAGCTCACAGGTATTAGAGCAGGGAAGCCGGCTGCGGAGACAGAGCCGAGATTTCCTAGTGGTCTGTGACATGGACCGGTGCTCTGTGGCACTGGCCGGTCCTCTGTGCGAGGGGTCCCCACAAGATCCGGGGAAACTCCGACCGGGAGAGCTCAGGGATCTACGGGGTTCGGAGACTCCAGGTGGGACTCTGCCAAAGACAGAGACGCTTGGTCACAGGCTGGGTGAGCTCGGAGCACTCCCAGAAGCCAGTGAGACGGGACTGATTACGCACGATTTTCTCCGAGCACGGTCTGCGGGCAGGCGCCCGCGGTCTCCGGCGCAAACGTGGGCTAGGGAGACCGGAGGGATTAAACGCTTTTCTATGAAGGTGCACTGAAGACTGGGGCCCCTAGCTCTCGGCTCCTCTGAACCGGAGATTGGGAGGCCGCCATTGTCATTCCCGTCCTCCGGAACTCTACAGAAAGCGCGTTCAGGGAACAAAAGCTCCTGAAAGCAAACCTGAGAGGATTACTTAGCCCGGCCCCTGGTAAGGGCGGTGCAACTCCGCCTGGGGCAAAGACAACTGAGAATCACTACAACAGGCCCCTCCCCCAGAAGATCAAAGAAATCCAGCCAAGACCAAGTTCACTTAACAAGGAGAACAGCGGATTCTTATCTGGACAAAATGACAAGGCAGAAAAACTCACCACAAAAAAAAAGAGCAGGAGACAGGACCAAAGGCTAGGGACCTAATCAATACAGACATTGGTAATATGTCAGATCTGGAATTCAGGATGACGATTCTCAAGGTTCTAGCCGGGCTCGAAAAAGGCATGGAAGATATTAGAGAAACCCTGTCAGGAGAAATAAAAACCCGTTTCTGGAGAAATAAAAGAACTAAAGTCTAATCAAGTTGAAATTAAAAAAGCTATTAATGAGGTGCAATCAAAAATGGAGGCTCTTCCCAGAAATAGACCCTCAACTCTATGGTCAACTAATCTTCGACAAAGCAGGAAAGAACATCCAATGGAAAAAAGATAGCCTCTTCAACAAATGGTGTTGGGAAAATTGCACAGCCACATGCAGAAAAATGAAATTGGACCATTTCCTTACACCACACACGAAAATAGACTCAAAATGGATGAAGGACCTCAACGTGAGAAAGGAATCCATCAAAATCCTTGAGGAGAACACAGGCAGCAACCTCTTCGACCTCAGCCGCAGCAACTTCTTCCTAGGAACAACGCCAAAGGCAAGGGAAGCAAGGGAAAAAATGAACTACTGGGACTTCATCAAGATCAAAAGCTTTTGCACAGCAAAGGAAACAGTCAACAAAACCAAAAGACAACTGACAGAGTGGGAAAAGATATTTGCAAATGACATATCAGATAAAGGGCTAGTATCCAAAATCTACAAAGAGCTTAGCAAACTCAACACCCAAAGGACAAATAATCCAATCAAGAAATGGGCAGAGGACATGAACAGACATTTCTGCAAAGAAGACATCCAGATGGCCAACAGACACATGAAAAAGTGCTCCACATCACTGGGCATCAGGGAAATACAAATCAAAACCACAATGGGATACCACCTCACACCAGTCAGAATGGCTAAAATGAACAAGTCAGGAAATGACAGATGCTGGCGAGGATGTGGAGAAAGGGGAACCCTCCTACACTGTTGGTGGGAATGCAAGCTGGTGCAACCACTCTGGAAAACAGCATGGAGGTTCCTCAAAAAATTGAAAATTGAGCTACCTTATGACCCAGCGATTGCACTACTGGGTATTTACCCTAAAGATACAAACGTAGTGATCCAAAGGGGCACGTGTACCCGAATGTTTATAGCAGCAATGTCCACAATAGCCAAGTTATGGAAAGAACCTAGATGTCCATCAACAGATGAATGGGTAAAGAAGATGTGGTATATATATACGATGGAATACTATGCAGCCATCAAAAGAAATGAAATCTTACCATTTGCGACGACATGGATGGAACTAGAGCGTATTATGCTTAGCAAAATAAGTCAACTGGAGAAAGACAACTATCACATGATCTCCCTGATATGAGGAAGTGGAGATGCAACAGGGGTGGGAGTTAAGGTGGTAGGAAAAGTAAAAATGAAAGAAGATGGGATCGGGAGGGAGACAAACCAAAAGAGACTCTTAATGTCATAAAACAAACTGAGGGGGGAGGGGGGAAGAGGGGTTGGGAGAGGGTGGTAGGGTTACATTATATGTTTAAATAAAGCTTAAATAAAGTTAAAAAAATGCATTTTTTAGCATAGTAAACCTCAGAGGAAATGAGGAGGATTAAATCAAAGTGTCCAATGTAACTAGAAATACAGAGACTGCACCCTTGTCAGCAGCAGCATTTAACTAAGATGATGTGGCAATTGCCACAGAGCCTTTTATTTTTTAGTACTACTGGAATGAGAAGCAATAATTTCTAATATTAAAGTTATCATTCTTTTCTATGATTTAATTTAGAAAATAAAATAAAATTGTAACACTATTTCTGAAATACATTGTGAAAAATACACCCAGATAGGTGAATATTCATTAAGTTATTTGATGGTCATTTGTGAAGATGGGAGCAGGATGAGAAGGAAAAGGAGAAGAGGAGCTACTTGAAAACAACTTGAGAGCAACCTGAGAACTTAATCTAGATTTGGTGGATGTTTTTTAACTCAAAATGTTTGTCTAACAGGTAAGTCAAGGGTAGGATTCTCTAATTATCCCATTAATAGTCTACTTTCTTTTCACAATTGGAGCCTCATGATTATGTAAAAACTGTCAAGGTCCTGGGGTGCCTGGGTGGCTCAGTGGGTTAAGCCTCTGCCTTTAGCCCAGGTCATGATCCCAGGGTCCTGGGATCAAGCCCTGCCTTGGGCTCTCTGCTCAGAAGGGAGCCTGCTTCCTCTTCTCTCTCTGCCTGCCTCTCTACCTACTTGTGATCTCTGTCTGTCAAATAAATAAATACAATCTTTAAAAAAAAAAAAATTTGTCAAGGTCCTACTAGTGATAACTCCTCTATTTTTATACCATAAGGCCTTTGCGCTTATGAGTTGCCAAGATGGCATGAACATCATTGCTGCTTGTTGGAGGCTCCAGAATGGCTCAAAGGCTTCATTTAACTTTGCCTGAATGGTATCTGAGGTATTACTAGAGCTGTCAGCGCTTGGAACCAGGAAATGCTGTTTCCAATCCAGCAAGACTGGGAAATGCTCAATATTCTACCTCTTTCTCTGAAAAGTCAGAAAAATGAAGAGACCTATTGAACTTTATTTAAACCAACCCTCCAAATTTACCTGAGCAGAGACCACCACCCCTTCAACACCACCTTTTTCTTTCCCTCAGAAATATTTAACATCGTGTAAAACATTACTGGGGGATTAATCCAGGATTGTGATGCATCTATAACTTAGCTATCTGGAACGTTATGTCAAAGGATAGATTTAATGTCATGAGTCACTTTGCTTATCTCCATCTTATTTTTTACTTCTCCTCTGTCTCCTTTTTCTCCTCCACCTCCAACACATGCCCACACTTAGATTCTGAATTGTTGGTCCAAGACTAAGGGAGTCATGAGGACAAATTCTGGTCAATTTATTTCAATGAACAAAGCTATTGACTTCTTGACCGCAAAATTATATGAAATTAGCGACATCCACTTCAATATGCATTAACCTCTTTTTAATAAGCTGCCTCTTTTATCTTCAGTACTCAGTATGTTTTAGGATGTCTTTTATATCTTCCTTATCTGGGACTCCTACTTCCCCACAGACTTAAAAAATGTTTGGTGGTTGATATGATCAGTGCACTTCTTCTGAAATTAAAGTTTCTTTTGATACTGAGTTCAGTACATTTAGAGTGGAAATCAACTGACGTAGGCTGGTAACAAAAATTTAAGTCAATAGTGAGGAATTTAATTTGCTGGTGTTGGATTTCATAATCAGATAGAGAGGATCTATCAAATTCAAATTTCAAAGCGTCTCCAAAACTGTATTAAGTTTATTTATTCCACAAATAGCTAGTAAACGCCTCTTATGTGTCAGACACAGCTTTGGGTGCTGGGCATACTAACATAACCTGTCTAAACACTGTCATTGCCTTCAAGAGGTTTTAGCCTTGCAGAGAAGGGAGGTATTCCTTTCACCATTACAATTATGGTCACTGCCAAGAGGGAGATTATTGAGCTGATCTGCATAGCCTGTGGGTGGGGAGAATGTGTGAGGATGGACTCAGAAGAGAGTGACCTGAGAAAGTCACATTTAAGCTAAGACCAAAAGAATAAGGAGGACCGGGTGAACTTCCAGATAAATAGCAGCATTAAATGGGAAGAAGCTTGTCATGTTTGAGGAGAGAGAGGGCCAGTGTGTTTGCAGTACAGAGAACAAGGCAGAATGGTGTGGGAGTAAGTTAAAGAATAAGCAGGACACCATCATAGGACCTCAGAGGCCATCTTAATTTAGAACTTTATGCTGAGAGCAGTGGGAAGCTATCAAAGGTTTTAGAAGCCGAAAATGGTCACGATCACTTGTTTTAACAGATCCTCCTGGTTCAACGCACAGATTCAGCAATTCTTGGTGACAGTGAGGAGGGCAGTGGTTATCCCCATCATGCTCATTAATTACTGGGGGAAAGTCACAGAGAATAAACTACCTAGAAAGCAGAGTTCACATTTGATGGAATTCCCCCAGCTTCTAATGGATAACCAAAGAAAGTATCATTCTTCAATCTCAATTTCAAATTTCTCATGCAGACAGCCTTAGAAGCATGTGAGAATTGGTTCAAGGCAGTAGGACTGGAAGCAGGGAAGCTAATTAGGAGATTATTGCCTAGGCAAGTGATCCCCACGATTCAGGAAGAAAAGTGAAAGGACATGAGCCACACAGAAGGGAGAATCTACAGCACACGGTGAATCTCTTAGTATTATTACATACAGTTTTTGAAAAATTAATTGTTTTGGTTCTTCTTAGTATGTACATGATACTGGGACATGCTCATGAATTCCGATTATTTTTTCATATGTAAAACATAATTAAAATTTGACCCTGCCAGATGTTTAAAACAAAGGAATTAAGCCAACAAATAAGTCAATCTCAAACCTTTACTTAACAAAAGGACAACTCACAGTTTATTTATAAACAATTCTTACCTAATCATTTAAAAAGACTTACTAAGAATGTGTTTAGAGCAACAAAGTCTAGATTTAGTTTTTGCAATTGAAAATGATAAATTTCTGTATCTTCAATAATAGTTAATCACTTTGGCTTCCACTGATTCAAATTTGACTTCCGCCCCTGCTAATCCAAGTCTGTAAGGTTTTACTCTGAACTGAACAAAAGTGCTAAATTTAGTGACAGTTTTTTACAAAAAAATCCATGACCATGTGAGGTATAAAAACAGAGTTTAGAGACTGAAAGATGTGGTCAATAGAGTCTTCTGTCCTAGCTTTCTTACCTTCGGTGTGCTAAGCAAATGAAAAATAAGATAAACCTAAGCACCAGATTTTCTGCAACATAGTCTCTTGGTCAAAGTAACGACACTTACATGAAAAGAATTCCAGCATGGGACTAAAGAACATCCACACCAAGGTAACAACTTGAATCTAAAACCTGTAGAGCTCAAGGTCAAAACCAAAGAGCATAAGCAATTTTCCCATAAGCATTTCCCATTAGCATTCTTTAACACTGAGATGGGATGATAGTTGTGTGGCAATGTCTTTTTTTAAAAAGTCTGTTGAGGAGAAGAGACCACTACTCTCTGAATCAGTTCCTACAGTTTTCTTTGTTGTCCAATAGCTAATTAACAGGGTATCAGGAGGGGAAAAATGAAAAAAAAAAATCAGGAACAGGACAAGTTAATGCATGTAATGAAGAGCTGAGAGCAGAGTTAGGGTTGTAAGACATTTGGGATTCTGGAAGAAGCAAGGAGACTTTAAGAGTAGCAGTGGTGAATGGTTAGGACAAGGGAGAGAAAGATGGTAACTGATTTCACTTTATATTACAAAAGAATTCTTCCTTTGCTTTTTTTTTTTTTTTTCAAGAAAAACTAGAGATTTTAAAATGTATTTCAACTACTTTGGATGTCAGATTCATTAGTCTTTGAACCTAACACCATCCTTAAGCAGAAGCCCAACAGGACTTGCTTTTGGATGGTTGTCGTAATATTGAGCGCAGTGATACTGTTATATCACCGTAAAACAGACAGGCATGGAGTTGGAGTAATACCATTCTGCGAACACAACAGCTCAAGTTTAATTCAAGTTACTTCCAGATACTGAAGCTTCCCTCTGCCAGAACTTTTCTCCCTTTTATCTCAAGTTTTCATCGGGTCACTGCCTACTTAGATACCATATCTAAGCTTAAAGATCTGTTCTGCAGAGAGATCCTCTCAGAACCCACAGCTGTAATGCTGTCCAACATGACTCTTCACAATGATGGAAGAGCTTTAGATCTGTATTGTCCAACATGTTCGCCACATGGGACCACTGAGTAGCTGAAACGTGATAGTATGACGGAAGGAGGGAATTTTAAGTTTTATTTTATTTTAATTAAATTAAATAAATTTAAATTTTACTTTGAAATTAAAGAAAAATGAATTGGAATTAACTTGAAGTAGCCGTATGCGGCTAGTGGTTATCAGACAAAATCACAGCAAGACAAAGCCTCCAGCCTTGCAAGTCACTAGTATTCTGTGTTTCCTTTGCGGTACTTGGTGGCATTTACGGTTATATAGTGTTTATAATTATTTGTTTAATGACCATCTTTCCCACGAAACTATCAAAACGGTCTCTTGATCCCACTATGATAGGTCATGCCTGAAGCACAGTGACAACTCAAAGAGCTGTTGACTGAGTGACTTACCGTTAAATAAAACCTTTCATTATTTTAATCATACGATATCAGATGTTAATCTGTTGGGTATGTGAATACCAAAGGTGGGAGGAAGAAAATCGGAAGACTAGCTGTTTAGAAGGTGGGAAGTTTCTGATAAAGTCCATAAAGTGGTACCAAAAATTATCAAAATCTGTGGGAAATGTGTTTGCTACAGATTTCTCCTAAACACACACATACACACAACACACACATACAAACACAGCTGCCTTCGGAAAAGAGTCTTCTATTTTGCTCTAAAATCTGTTTCGGCTGTGAAAACGAGGACACTCTTCTGCGGAAGAAAAAATGCAATGCCAAACAAATCCACAATTTAGCTCAGGATGTAGGAGAAAGTTGACACAAAGAAGCTGTCCCTCCCTCGTTGAGATGAACACTTTATCTTTAGATCATGGTAGTTGATTTTCTTAAATCCTCTGAAATATGTTAACTTCTCCACACACAAATGCTCAATAGTTATTCTTTGTCAATGCTGAACATGCAAGAAAAATATATTAGAATACCGTATGTAATATAGATATTTTAAATGTGGAGGCCATCATTATTAAAACTCATGGTATCAACCCAAATAAGCTCATTATGAAGAATGATAGAAAAGCATCCAATGATAATTTGTGCCACGATGTTCTTCTGGTGTGTACCTCTATCTTCTTCAGAGGGCCCCACGCAAAGCTTACAACCCGAGACCATCAGGGCACACGTGGCACTTTCATGTCTCTTCTCAAGACCGGTGTAGACATTTAAATTAATCACTTGGAGGTTGAAATACTAAGAAATTTCTGCCAAGTCCTATCATCCTTCAGCAATAATTTAAACAAGAGAAGTTATGTGTAAAAAGTACAGGAAAACCTACAGAGATTTAACATGTCAAACTAGTATGATAAAATTATTTTACTATTAAGGTAATTTCAGGATGGGTGTGACATTTGGCTTTTTTTTTGGCTTCTAAAAAATGAAAAATGTCTTTGGATATCCTGAGCAAGGCCTGACCTTCAGACTCACTGACGCTGTAAGTAATGTGGAGATCATGGTGATTGTTAGAAGAATCTGGGCCTGGAGGCCCAGATTGGGAAGTTCATTTCATTATCACAAAATAACCTGAAGGTAGACTCAGCATGGATTCATAAAAATAGAGCACCAACAGGAAGGAGAATATTACCTATTGAAAGCACTACAAATCAAGTAAGTGGTATACATCCCTGATCCTGGGAGAATAGCAAATGTACCCTGGCTAAAACCAGTCTTGCAGAGTTTGACTTTTGTCTGGTCTTATAATGATAAAGAATCCATTTAATCCCACAGCAATGAAAATGAGAGCATGCTAGGGCTATGGGGTAAACTGTTAAAGGTTAATTGAGTTTTAGATACTTACCCTTAATTGTTTAAGATTTTATCCTAATATCAATTTCTGCATTAATTCATAGGTTCCCTGAGTCTGTAAGGAATAGATTTCATTTTAAAATTAAATGTGTCTTTCTGCCGAAAATGAAAAGCATTTTTCCCAGATAATCCTTCATATGAGAATCCAACTTCCTAGATGAAATAGGTCAAATTAATCAAAAGTCCCCTAAAATGTCACTTTAAGGAAGTGGATAACTAAAAGAGTTACTTTGTTAATTCTAACACTATTGATACTCAATGCAGAAAATTTGGGGCACTAATTAAATAAGAAAATACACAGCATGTCATTTTCCTGAGGGAACTATATTTTCATAATACTAACACCCAAGTAAAGTTAGGGGTAAGACTTTGCCTATTCTCTTTCCATACCTGGAAAACGGAGTCCTGTTGGTTCAGCAGGAATAAGGTTGACAGGCTATTTAATCCAGCATTCAGAGCCGTTCATCAATAAAAAGAATTGCTATAAGTATTTTTAAGTTATTAGAGCATGATCATGTATAACTGAACAATACCTTTAAAGACAGGCCTATCTGTTGCTACAATAAGCCATCTGGTAAGTTTCCCAGAGCCATTTTTGAGTGGTAGGGATGGACCCAGCTTTCAGAACACCTGGTAGAGGAGTCTCTTAGTTTACAAAACAAATGAAATTAAGGGAGATTGATTTGCATTGCAAAAGAATCCCCAGGATGGGGAAAAGAAGGAAACACCTACCCCAATATCCCTTTACCAACAGCATTTCTAGGCCTTTGTGTATTTGGATTTGCTGTATCTTATTTAATATACAACCTTTAAGATGCACAACAGCAGCGGCATCGATAACAGCTATAATTTATGAAGCAATTTCTGTGGTCTATGCATGATGCTGAATCTATGCATTTATTATCTACCTAAGTCTCATAGTACCCCTAAGGGTTTGGTGCTCTCCTTTTCATTTTATAGTGAGAACACTGAGACTCAGGATAACTTCTCAAGATTTTGCAACTTCCTTGGAAAAAGAGAACAAAGTGAAAATCTTGTCTTAATTTTAAAAAGGCTTTTAGAGAAGGGCTGCTGTGAGGGGTCTCTGGGTGGTTAAGTACCCAACTCTTGATCTGTGGACTGAGGTCATGATCTCAGGGTCAGGGGATGGAGTCCAGTATTGGGCTCCCTGCTCAGCGGGGAGTCTGCTTGAGGTTCTCTCTCTCTCCCTCGCCTTCTGCCCCATTCCCTGCTCATTCTTTTTCTCAAATAAATACATAAATCTTAAAAGAGAGAGAGAGAGAGAGAGAGAGAAGTGCTACTGTGAATATCTTCAATGCTTTCATACAGGTTAAAGCTTAATTGTCTTTCAATATAAATATTTTCCACCTTCTCAGACATGTATTAGAAAAACAAACTGAACATCAAACACCAATTATTTTTTTCCCCCAAACATCATTATCACTACCAGTTTCCAAGCATCATGAGCCTTTTGACCTGATAAGGCAGATATGGATGGAGGTCTCTCAGGTGATTTTGTTCAATATGTGTTATCTATTAGAGAACAGGGGACTGACTGGCAATGCCTTGGTCCAAGCATGACTGGAAGCTTTATAAACTCAAAAGCATTTATAAACTTGACTCACTTCCCTGGGCCACCAGGATGACAACTACGTATCAAAAGTGCCACACAGAATGGTTCCCGGTAGCACAGTTTTTAAATATATAGGTAAGGTCGCTGGGGTCCGGAGCTGATGGCCAAGAAAGAATTTCTGAGATGTCTTTCGTGCAAAATGGTGGTTTTATTAAAACATGGGGAGGGGACCTATGGGCAGAAAGAGCTCCTGTCGTCTGCTACTCCCTACTGTCTTCTGCTGCCCCAGGATTATGAAGGGCAACTGATGGTATACTTTGGGCTTGGGGGGCAAAGGAAAGATAAGGGAAATTGCAGAAGGATTTTCATATGCCAAAGAAGAATCACAGGATACAGGAGGCCTTGTTATTGTCAAACTAAGGTTGTTTTTCCCTCTAGCAAGGCATTAACATTAACACAGGAGCTTACTAGTAGAACATATACTTTGCATGCCTCAAGTGTTTGTCAACGGGCTACAGGTTATATGAACATTTAATTTCACCCATATTTACTTCTGCCTTCATTTCCCACGTCACTGGCACCTGCTGTCATGACCACGGACCTAGCATCTTTTGAAACTCCATGATTTATCATATAACCAAACAGTTCATGGATATACCTTGCTGTTTCATGTCCTACACAAATGTCCCTACACTACCCAAATATGTGGTTCCTGTGCCTGGTCCCAAGGATTCTTCCCTGGTTTAGCAGAGGTGTGCTAAATTGCTTAGTGGATTATGAGGGGAAAAACAGTATACACAAAACAACAAAAACCCATTGAGGCATTCTAGTGTATAACATAATTTCAAAGAATAGGTAAGAGTAAATATAAAAAATATTTATCTGCATTGACTCCCCTTCTCTCTTTCAGTATCAGAGATGTCTCTGTCTAATATTAGCCTCTAGAAATCAGACTTCTGCAATCATAACTCGCTAGGATTCCTCACACACACAACTATTCTCCTGCCTCCATATTAGGTAGCTAAACCAAGGGCTCAAGGCTGTGACAAGGGCTCTGTCATGGTCGCTATGGTCTATTTGGAAGACCCAGAGAAATCAAAATCCCAGGTTCAAAACAATGAACCAGTAAATTTTCTCAATGGCAAGAGTTGGGCTGTCCAACAACACACCTAGTAGCTACAAGTGGCTATTTACATTTAATTAAATGTATCTTTAAATTAATAAAAATTAAATAAATTTGTAAATTAATTGACTAACTAAATGCATATTTCCATTCTGTAGTCAACTCACCACATATCAAGGTGTCAATGGCCACATCAGCTGCCATACTGGGCAGCACAAACATTGTTCAGCCCTGACCTAGAGTAACATTTCCCTATGTGTAACCTTGACCAGGGTTTAAATCAAGACCAGCCAATGGATTTGGGCTCATATGCTAACACTGGTCAATGTGAACTGGCTTCTTAGAGTAAAATGCAGGGGAAGAAAATGCAATGCCTGGAACAGTGATGTGTCTCTG
>RCUC01120006.1:0-12021 GCA_003697995.1 Taxidea taxus jeffersonii | reverse complement strand
AATAAAAATGAAACAATCATTTTCCATGGGACTTTTGAATAATCCATCAATTCAAGATGAACACATTTAATTCACTCTAAAAAGTCTATTTTATACACTTAGCTAAATTTACTAAATATTTTAAGTTATATTCATATATTAATATATTTTGTTTCCTCATTAATGCCTTTAAATGCCTCATGACCTTCTGAAATATTTAAATAACTGTAGTAAATTAACTTAATTTATAAATATCAGGCTAACATTGACAGTTTCACTAAACTTATTCAAATAATTTTACAATTTTCAACCTTAAAATCACAGGCCTAAAATCAGCTATTATGGGGTGCCTGGGTGGCTCAATTGTTAAGCGTCTGCCTTCTGCTCAGGTCATGATCCCAGGATCCTGGGATCAAGCCCCACATCGGGCTCTCTGCTCGGTGGAAAGCCTGCTTCTCCCTCTCCCACTCCTCCTGTTTGTGTTCCCTCTCTCACTGTGTCTCTCTCTGTCAAATAAATAAATAAAATCTTTTTAAAAATCAGTTATTAGTTTTAAATTGGTTTCTTTAACAAATATATTGCAAGGGAATTTTTTAAAATATGAAGTGATTAGCCATGAATTAAAACTTAAAGAAAGAACCAATCATTATTTGTGAACCTTACTTGGCTTCAATTCAAAACAATGGAAAAAACCCTTAACAAAACATTTATGGCATTCATGTGACAGAAATCTGAACACTGACTGAACACTTGTTGTTACTAAGGGAGTATTAGTACTTTTTCTATATATATAATGTGCAGTGACATCTGGGGTTTGCTTTCCAATTACGTGGCAGGTGAGAAGTTGATGCGGAAGAAGAAGGTTTGTCCTTGAGTTCATGGTAATTGTTGGGCTAGGTGATAGGCTCATGAGGGCTCATTGGACTACGCCATAAATGTTTGTATTTGTTTGAGATTCTGCATACTAAACAATCTTCAAAACTTAAACTGGAATTTTAATGCCAATTTCTGAGATTCCTTAAGATATCATACTTTCATAGTATTCCATTGTATATATATCACATCTTCTTTATCCATTCATCTGTTGATGCAGCCATCAAAAGAAATGAAATCTTACCATTTGCAACGACATGGATGGAACTAGAGCATATTATGCTTAGCGAAATAAGTCAATCGGAGAAAGACAACTATCATATGATCTCCCTGATATGAGGAAGTAGAGATGCAATGGGGGGTGGGGGCTAAGGGGGTAGGAAAAGAATAAATGAAACAAGATGGGATTAGGAGGAAGACAAACCAAAAGAGACTCTTAATGTCATAAAACAAACTGAGAGGGGTGGCGGGGGGAGGGGTGTTGGGAGAGGGTGGTGGGGTTACATTATATGTTTAAATAAAAAAAAATTAATTTACAAAAAAAGAGAAAAGAAAAAGAAAAAAAAGATATCATACTTTCAACAAAAACCCCTGAAATAATAAATTCACAGATTGTCCCTGTGTATGCAAACCATATTCTTTACTAATCTAAAAGCACAAATGACATGGATGTGGTTTGTTTCACCATCTCTTCTAAAGTTATTTAAGGTTGAAATGATATCCACTGGGGAATGAGGCCCACTCCAAGGAGTCAGCATTTAAAGCCCCCCAGGTGATTTTGTGGAGCTGCCAAGGTTGAGAACATTGTTCAAATATAGTACATGAGAGTCTCCTGGAGGGCTTATTACGTTGGATGCTGGGCCCTGCCCCTAGAGGTTCTGATCCATGGGTCTGGGTAGAGACCTGAAGGTTTGCATTTCTCACAAGTTCTAAGTAATGCTGATGCTTCTGGCCCAGGGATCCCAGTTTGAGAAACACTGTTGCAAGGCAAGTAGGTTTACTACCTAAAGAGAGTGGAAATACCTAGGTCAATAGCTTGCGTCCATTACACTGATAGTGTCTTGTGTGGACTGACGTTGCTTTCTATAACCAAGCATACAAATGTGTGTGTGTGGGGGGGAGGCTTCTTATTCGTTTGGGGTTTTACACACCTTGTCCCCTGTGTTAAAATCACACCCTCAAGTCATTGTATCTTCTAAGAAGGGCTTAGGGAAAGCATAGATAACTTCCTTTATCCTACCAGCTTCTTTCACAGCCTACCTGGACTTTCCATGTTTTTAGCTCTCTTAAGACATTTTAATGTCTTCTGCTCTAGATAGAAGGCATTTGAACACAAGAGTTTAGGGTCCTGAATTTCCTCATAGTTTGTCTGACTTTGTCATTGAGTTGGAGCATACAGTCTGCCTGGGGAATCAGGGAAGGCTTTCAGAGGAGGTGGCTTTGAGTTGAGCTTCAAGGAATGAATAAGAGTATGGCAGGTGGACAAAGGAAGCACAGGCATAGGGAACTGTCTGTTATTTTCATAATTTCTTGTGTGTCAAATGGAGTGTGTTGAGGGTTGTAGGAGGAGGGAAGAATGAGAGATGAGGCTGAGCAGACAGGCAGGCAGAGACCAGGTATTGTGGAGCGGGCCTCATATGACATGCAAGGGAAGAGTTAGATTTATCCTGGACACACTGAGGGAACTAGTGAACACTACATCAAAAATTAATGAAGTGCTACTATATGGTGACTAACATAACATAATTTAAACAATGAAAAAAAAAGAATTTTGAACAAAAGAATGAATGACCCTATGAGATTTGCATGTTGGAAAGATTATCCTGGCAGATGTGTGGAGGATGGACTGGGGATCATGCCCAGAAGCAGGAATTTACCAGCAGGGAGATTATTTGAGTAAAAGCGATACATGAGTACCTGTCCAGGGTATTCATAGCAGAGATGGGAAGAGAAGACAATGATAAAGGATGGATATGCTTGCATGCTGATAAGAGGGCATGTATGTGTTTGTAATCTGCTTTGTCCTGAAAGTATTTAAGGCAGCTTAGTTAAATGCATAAAACTGAAACAAAAATAAAATCTTTAACAAATGTAGAAGAAAGCAGGACAAACACAAAAGCAAAATAAAGAAGATAAGATGAGGCCATGAAAAAAGTTCACATTGGGGCATTTAGGTCCCTATGTTTGCCCAAGGTGGGTCATGAACTTGTCTGACTTTCTAGAAATCAGTCAAAAGGGAGGCTCAGTCCATTACTTGACTCACAGAAACCATAATGTAAAAGCACTCCAGCAACTTGGGAGGAACACCAAGAGGACTGGTTCTGAAAATAGAGAAGTTTCTCCAGTGGAGCCTCTGAAGGAGGATAAGGGTTGATGCAGCAAACCAAAGTCTTAATGTCACAGAGTGGAGGGATCTGGTTTTCTAAGAAATGGTTCCTATGGGTAGAGAGTCAAGAATTTGGACAGAAAGATGGGGATTGCTCACTGTCTTTCCCTTCCATGAGGAGCCTGGTAGGCAGCTACCAGGCAGAGCTCTCTGACTTGCAAATAATCAGTCTTGTCAGGCAAGGATGGATGCCTTTCTAGAGACAAAACAACAACAACAATGACAACAACAATCAACAAAAACAGTAAACAGCAAAGAGGCTCTGGAGGAACACAAACCATAGCCAAGCAGATGTGGAAGATTGAGCCAAGGATTTGGTGCCTTATAATCCAGAAGGCTGAGGGATTGGTTAGCAAGTTAGACCAATGGCTTGGGTAAATGGGTTGAACGGTTATGCAAAAGCAAACAAAGCAAGAGAAGAAGCAGCTTTGAGGATTGGGTGATAGTGAGAGAAATTGTGAGTTCACTTTGGGGCCACACTAAGTATGATACTCCTGAAAATATAATCAGGTTTTTTATGGTTTAGTTTTGGTCTTCATGTGCTGTAGGTGCCTCCTGCCATACCCATTTGGCCTACCAAGGAGGTCATTGGTAACAGTTGCTCTGGCCACCCATGGCTTCCTGTCCTAGAATGTTTTCTTCTTGATGGAGCTAGGTAGGTTGGAAATATTATGAGTTACTGTTTCAGGAGTGACCCTCTGCTAATAATGGACAGGACTTGGTGAATAAATACCAAACTTCCCGCCCCTCCAAGTAGATAGTTCTTAGGTATGTTCCTCATAGCATCTTAGGCATCCTGTGGATCTCCAACAGGACTGACTGCCAGTTGCCCACAGTGGTGACCCACTCATCACTGAGCTCCTTATTGGCTTTCCCACTCCACGTGGAGCTTCCTGGGGTCACTTTTCAATTATTCAGTTGCATGCAAATCCTTATCTGAAGGCTGTCACAATAGGCTGGCTTTTTAAAAAGATTTTATTTATTTATTTGAGAGAGAGAAAGAGAAAGAGCACAAGCAGGCAGAGGGGCGGAGGGAGAAGGAGAAGCAGATAGCCCACTGAGCAGGAAGCCCGATGCGGGGGTCCATCTCAGGACTCTGAGATCATGACCTGAGAGGAAGGCAGAAGCTTTACCAACTGAGCCAGGCAAGCACCCCAACAGATCAGCTCTTTACAGTATCCATATAGTCTAGTCCTTACTAAGGTGGTTCTTGAGCAGCAGAGGCCAAGATGGGGATTCCCGTTCATGATTTCATTCATTCATTCGTTCATCCATCCATCCATCCATGCATCCATCCATTCGTTCATTTTTAGATCTATTTATTTAGTTAGAGAGAGAGAGAACGTGTGTGCACAGAGCATGGTGGGGGTGGGGAGGAAGGGCAGAAGAGAGAGGAGTGAAGCAGACACCCAGCTGAGTGGGGAGCCCAAGGTGGGGCTTGATCTCACCACCCATGAGATCTTGACCTGAGCCAAAATCAAGAGTCAGATGCTCAACCAACTGAACCAACCCAAGCACCTCTTTGTTCATGATTTATTGGGGCAGTCCTCCCAGGAGAAGAGGAATTGGGGAAAAGGAAGGGCAGGGGATAAAAAGCTAAGTAAGGATGGGGTATCAGGTAGCCATTTGCATCAACCTGATCCCACAGGAGGTTCTGGAATGCAAATTGAGCTGTTAAAGTTGATTCTCACCTTAAAACCAGGAAGCCAGCCTTTTGTGTCCTCTGTGCCAGTAGGTGTGTTAGCAGAGGTCTGGGGAGGCAGGTAGGGTGTACAGCCTCCTGGAGCCAAAGACCTCCCTCTTAGTCACCTCCCAGTGGAGGCTTTCCTTGGCCATGGGCAATTCTCCTGAATGCACAAACACCTGCAGCAAGCCAGCATGCAGAGGAACACCATCACTGCCCTCTATAGGCATTCTAGAGTAGGACAAGCTTGTTACATTGGTTCCGGCAGTTCTCTTTACATTTATGCCAGCGGACTCTGCCAGGTAGTATCAGGGAGAAAGAGCTAGATGAAGTCTGACAAGGAGCTCGCTATCTAGAGAAGGATCTAGACAGGAAAACAGTTTTCGAAGGAACAAGAAAATCACATTGCAAAGACATGAAAGCAAACTGCTTGGGAGCTTAACCCGGAGGTGGAGAATTTCCATCTGAGGGATGACAACCCAAAAGGCTTTATAAGGAAGAAATATTCCAGGTGGTACTTAAATGTCATCTTGAAGGACCCTCTGGATGCTAAAATATCCTTTAGACTCTGTGGGGCTGGGTCGGCTGTTGGAGTTTCCATCACTAGGAATGAGGGCTACCCTCCCCCCAGCCTCAACACACATCACACTCTTGCTCCTAATGTTGGAGAAAGAGGCATTTTGCTGGGGTAGTGGGTTTTTATTTTGTCTAATTTATTTTTTTCTTTAAAATATCAGGTCATTCTTATATGCTTTGGGAGAATGCTGTCAGTATTCTCTTCATAGCTGTCCTGTCCTAGGGTCTCCTACATAGGAAAGAGAGGACAGGCTCCTCTCTCTCACTCCCTCTCTCTCTCACTACTTAGCAGCCTCCCTGCCTCCATAACAGGGCCAGGAATCCTCCCCTGGGGGTAAGGCAAGGGCTGGGTGGTCAGTCAGTTGGGACGGAGGCCTTAATTCCTCTGTGAAGAGGGGGAAATCATGAGCAGTTTCCCTCTCCTTGCCTCTGCCCTGTGTGGTCTGAAATGGTACACTCCCCAAGCAACAAAATAATAGGTTTTCCCTGTCAGTGTTCAATTCCAATTTCCTGTCTGACCATGTGCCACCCTGAGCCAGTCCTTAATAAGGTCCACATTTTAGAACTACTTAAAGCCCATGTTGCAGGGGCTACAGACACTTTGGGAATTAATTAATTAATTAATTAATTAAAAGAAATGGAACTTTTATTTAATTGTCTCCTGTTGAACCTGGACTCCTGACCCCTCCCCACCTAGTGCTTTTGATGGGGGGTCAACACTCCAGGAGCTGGGGATGGGGTGGGACTGGGAGTTCTAGGAAAGCAGAGGAATTCTCAAGGAAGGAGACACAGATTCAATCTCAAAGCACCTCTCCATTTATTTAATCTCTCAAGGTTTCAATCAGCCAGCCCTTACCTGACTAACTCTATAGACCAGAGAAAAATCATTTTTCCTCTTGAGTGAATCATTTATATCCCATAGCCCAGCTGCTACCTCAGAGCCTTCCCCAAAGGCATCGACAGGATTGAAGCATCCCCACTTCTAGTTCTTTCTATCTCACACCTCCCTCCCTGGACCACCCCACTCAGAATTTTCTACCTCTGTTAGTGCCTGCATTGGGGCTGGGAAGTGTGGGAGAAAGAAAGTTCCAAATCCACAGGCTTTGCCTGTGAGAATCTCACACCGTGGGAAGATGACAGGTTGCGGGAAGGGATGGCTGTTCTCTGAGAAGCATTGGAAGAAGGAGAGGTGACTCTCCCAGTCCCACTCCCTGGGCAGTTATCCCTGCCACCCACCAAAAGACAGAAGCAAAGAAAGAAGGAAGGGATCTAGAACTTTCCACATGCTAGCACGGTAAGAGGGATTTTATGTAATGTAAGGTTACTTAATCTTCTCGATTATTATTCTCATTTTTCTAGTGAGGACAAAGAACTGACCCAGGGCCACACAGCTAGGAAGCATTGGCACAGGATTAATGACAGAGCATGCCTGAGTCCAAAGCCTGTGGTCTTTCCACTTTACCTTGCTGATCAAGTGAGTGGAGGTTCGTTATACAAATATTAAATACTCGCCCCAGAGTCCCTGGGGCTATTTTCCCCAAAGCCAGATTACAGGCTTTGGGAAACTTCAGAGGAGGAGGGGAGGGGTGCTCTTGCTGGCTCACCTGGAGAGCCAGCCCAAATAGGTTCTTTTCTCAGCAGGCTGGGCCCTGCTGGCCTAGAGGCTGGAATAGGGGAGAGATGCTCCACTGGGGGACATACATGGAGCCCACATGCTACCCACCACCCATTCCCAGGTCCCCACAGATGCATACAGGAGCAAATGGGGCTTCTCTCACTTGTTCCTGTGTTCCATCAAAACCCAAACTAGAGCTTCACACAGCAGGCCAGTGGCAGACAGGAAGACCTCCTCAGGCTTCTCCCTTCTATTTCAAAGTGCATGTGTGTAGGATATTGGATTTAATTCTCATATCCTCTGCATAAGTTATGCAAAGCAGGTGGTATGCTTCTTGTTGTTGTTGTTGTTTTTTTAAACCAATGTAGTGGTTCTGTGATGAGCCTCCTGGGTCCCTTTCAGGAGGAAAGGATTCATTTCCCCACCTGCCAGGCTCTTGAGGATTGCCTCAGCTGAAGAGAGCTTCTTGCCCAGGGTTGCACCCCTCCCATAGCAGCCAGGGACAGATTGACACAGGGATGGACCAGTGTAGAACAGGTCCATTCTCATATTCCTCCCACTCCAACATAGAGTCAGAGAGACCTGTGTAGACTGTACAAGAGAGCTCAACTTCTCCCTCTGCCCTCTCCTGCTTCCACCCATTCCTCCCCCAGCTGATCCTAAGAGCACCCCCTGAGAAACCTCCTGCCCATTAACCCCAGTTCAGAGTCCTCCCCAGAGCACCTACTGCACCCCAGAGACCTGGGCAGTGAGGTGGTATCTGAGGTAACAGAAGGAGGTCCACATGGAGCATTGGGGGTCCTCCCTTTTGGGTTCCATTTTGCCACTAATAGGCTTTGTGACCTTGGAGAAGCCATTTGGCTCTGGGCCTCAGTTTCTCCATCTGTGCCAGGAGAAGAGTTTGGACAAGTTCTTAGTTCACTTGACTTGAAAGAACTCATGGGAGAACTGATTGCAACCCACAACTTTCATGTTCCCCTCACATCTCCCTCCCAGTCCCTGACTTTGTAGTAGGGATCTGGGCATGGTCCCTGGGTCTCCTAAAGAGATGGCCTCCTGGGCCCATGCTGAGAACTAAGGAAATCATTCTCCACGATTTGCCCCTACCCTCTTGTTACTTTCCGTCAAAAGAGAGCCTCACAGATTGGGAGACCTTCGATCTTCCAGCAACTTCCACCGCCTGGCATTTCACTGGCCAAGGGGACCATGTCAAAGTCCACCACCCCCCAGTTGTCCACAAGTCTGGTGTTACCCTTTGCTCTATCTGACAAGGTGAAAGTGCAGGATGCCAGAAAGAGGCAGGATGCTGTGCTGCATCACGTACGGATGCATTTATACCTGGGAGTGTGGGCTGTAGGTGTGGATCTCTGTGGTAACGAGACTCCATATGACAAGCACCAGATCTATGTCCCACTTCCCATGCCCTTCTCTGTGGTGCCCTTTACCCAGCTACCAAATTGCTCCAGCCCACAGACATTTCCAGCAGCCTGCAGAAATGGAACTGTTCTGCTGCTTGGTGTCCAGTCCCTGACCTAGGCTCCCACCATTCAGGACCCTTCTTCCCTGTCACATTAAGGGTCCATGATCCCTTTTCCACTCCCCCTTTCCTCCGGGCCAGCTGGGCGCTGGCCACACAACCTTTAGCCCTTGGCTTGTTTCTTACAACTTGAGCATGACCAACAGATTAGAGAATTACATATGGTTAGCAATACCCCAAAAGCCCATATTGCAAATTGACCGTGCAAAATGATCAGCCTGCAAGCAGAACATCTGTGAGCGGCTCAGGATGACAGGCACCAGGACCTGGCAGGACTTCCTGAGAGCATAGACTGGCCCCTCTGTAGACCTCATGTGGCTCCTTGCAGCCTTTGATTCTATAAGGTATAACTGAGACTTGGGACACTGCTGGATCTCTTTCTCAGCACTTCTGCTCTTGGCCTCTAGGGGGACTGCCATCGACTCCTTTGTGAGCCCTGTGGTGCAAGTCCCATCTCGCTCATCAGACAGGGGTGTTTCAGAGGGCAGAAGAATCCTATCAGATAAGGGTTTGCTTGGGGGGGGGGGGAGGTATGTCTCCCCTTCCAAACTGGGGTTGCCTGAGGACAGGATGCTATCTCCTCCCTCAGATTGGGTTCCCTGACAGCAGGGCTGCATCGCTCCCTGTAAGGGACTGGAGCTCCCTGTAAGGGCTGTGTCTCCTCTTCAGATTGGGGCTCCCTGAGGGCAGGGCTGTGTCTCCCCTCAGATTGGGTCTCCCTGAGGCAGGGCTAGGTCTCCCCCTCAGACTGGGGCTCCCTGAGGGCTGGGCTATGTCTCTCCCTCAGACTGGGTTTCCCTGAGGGACAGAGTTTGTGTCTCCCCTTCAGATTGGGGCTCCCTGAAGCAGAGCTGTGTCTCTCCATCAGACTGGGGCTCCCCAAGGCAGGGCAGGATGCTGGATATGGGGGTTTCTGTAAGGAAGCCAGACAGACAGGAGGACCCCTGTGGAGGGCACAGTCTTAACTGAGGAGATAGACTCGGGACACATACAAGCATGCCAATTTTATGAAAGGTGAGTATAGGCCCCATGTGTTGTGTGGCAAAGGGGCCTGAAGACATGACTGGGGTGGGAACAGTTAAGTAAACATTTTATCCCCAGTAAAATAGCCACGCTTCTCCACAGAGATTGAAACATGTTTACTTAGCTGAAACCAGAGCCATTGAATTCTGTCTCACACTATCCCTCACCCCCACCCACACACACACTTCCTCCTAATCCCAGGGAGCCCATTTCCTACCATTTTGAGGACCTGGTCAGAGGCCCAGAAACACCCAGAAAACTCCTGCCATCCTTTCCAGACATCCTCCTGTGTCTCTCATTGGGAACTCTGAGGATTTCTTCTAAAGACATTGGGATCATTCCTTTTTATTTCCCTAGTGTGTGTTTTTTCCATGGTGGGTCATCTGTCCTTTAGCGTGGAGATGGTCTTCAGTCAGGAGGAACCTGCAGGGCACGCATCCTCTGTGATGAAGCTGCAGGATGAGATGAGCCCTCGAATTTGGCTTCCCTGCTGTTCTCAGGCTATGGAGACTGGCTCACCTCCTACTGGCAGCGGGGTCTCACTGTCCCAGGGGAAGCCAGGCTGTCTGTCTCACCCTCCATCCCATGAGACCTCACTCTTGAAACCCTTCATGGAGCATGCTCACTTCCTGTCCACCCCCAGCAGTGTCCTCACAATATCTTCTCCTTCCCAGGCACCCACCCTCTTATTCCAGCTCTGTGGGTCACGCTCTTGCTAGCCTTCATTTGTGGACCAAATCACTTTTCATCATTTCCTAATTTCTCTTACAAGTTTTGTAAAAGTCAAGGTCCCTGTTAACAAACGATAAGGTCTGCTGGGGAAATGGTGGAAAAAGCTACCTGAAGGGTTAAGGTCTGCGCAGTGCCCTGTGCTGGCAACAGCAGGTTACGGCTACCTGCCCTGGGCCCAAAGGGGTGACAGGATGGAGTTTCTTCCAGACAGGTAGACAGTGACCATAGGGAAAGGGCTGCCAGCAGGGTCTGTGGCCTTTCATGAGCCCCCGACTTCACTATCCTGGCAAGGAGGGATCCCAGGTAATAAAGATCTCATCTCACTTTCCACCTGTTTTCCCATCTCCTGTCCATACTCCCCACTGCCTGAACTCAATTGGAAGCCAGAAGGCAAGGCATCCGTGGATGCAGCGCCTTACAGGTCAGCCTCTCCAGGGGCAGAGCAGGGTTGGCGGGGCGGAGAGCAGACCTGGACACCTAACGGAAGTGATGACAGCACGTTTATTTCTTCCAGTTCTTTCCTAGTTCTGGGATGCAGTGTGCTCTCTGGGGTCAGTCATTAAATGTATTCTTCTCTGAATGCTGACTGTAGCAGAACCTCCCCCATCTGCTAAGCCCTGTGGCAGACCTCGGTGCATAGAGATAAGACTCAAGTCCTGCTCTCCTGGAGCACAGAGCTATTTTCCTCCCATCAGAGGGCTCCAGCTGCACGGTTTGCTAAATGAGGAGTAGAAGGGAAAATTAACTTATGGACTCGAACCTGCTAATCATAACCATCAAACCCAGATCAGCACTTTGCTACATGCTTTTCCATATGTTATTTCATTTACTCTTCCCCATGACTTCATACGCGCCATTTCTATCATCCTGCAGACGGAGAGGACATAGTTCAAAGAGGTTATGAGGTTTGCTCACGATCTCACAGCTAATAAGCAGCAGAATTCCGAAAGCAAAGAACGTTCTCTCCTCTGCATTGTCTCGGCCCTGCCACCTGCCATTTATGGAGCCTGCTCCACTTTCTGCCCTGCGCCATCATGATTTGGGATTAGGCTTTACCTCTCAACACCCACCCCCCCAGGGCTGCATGAGTGGCTTGCTTTGTGTGCCCCACCATGCCCAGAGCACAAGTGCTATGACTCTAGTCTGTCAGTACTCGTGAACTGAAGGTTTCAGCAACGAGACCCAAAATACTCCCAGACCCTGCTGAGACCAGTCAGTGAAAACCTCAGTTGAACTTGGCCTGGGAAATCAGGAATCCCGGGCTCTTGTTGGCATAAGACTTGCAAGTGGTCATATTTAGGCTAGCATGTAGTAGGTAGGCTGAGGGCCTGGTGGTTTCCAAAAATCATTCAGTAATTCAGAGATCTCACCATGCATATTTCACAGACAAGGAAAGCAGGTTCTAAGAGATTAAGCTTGAGGCCTGGCATCTGGCACCTTGGCAGACTCAGGATTTGAACCCCTGACCTCTTTCTCAGGCCTTGGCTCTTTCCATGCTACTAGGCCTCCCCCTGGTGGTAGAGGAGTCTTCCACTGAGACGAAAGATTTCCAAGTGACCCATTTATAGTCCTTCCTTGTCTCCTTCCACCCAGCCCACACTCCCCATCCCACCTCA
>RCUC01120004.1:0-14241 GCA_003697995.1 Taxidea taxus jeffersonii | reverse complement strand
TACAGAAAAGCATGGGATATATTTAAGCCACTGGCCAAAGGACTATCATTAGCTCTCATTTACTTATTTTCAATGGGCCATTTAGAATTAATCCAAACAAATGCTGAAAAAGTTATGGAAATATAAAAATTGCATTTCTGGTATTTTTTTAAATCTTCCAGCTCGAGGAGAAAAAATTCATATTTAAGAATATTGTGCACAATACCCCCAGATAATAAATCAGTATTCTCTCCCAAACTCCAACAGAAACTAAATTAAAATGTTGAATACCTTTATCCAAAATAAATGGTAGCAACCCAGTACCTTTCAGAAATGTTTACAACTGACCTTCCTTTTGGACTCTTTAGTGATTGATTTGAGATTCAACAGTAGGTAAACACTGTGCTATTAGCAGACCTGGTCTGCATTTAGACACGCACCAGTGTCTGCAAAGCTCGAGCTAGAGGGAAATAGTGTCTTTTAAAGTTACCCAGCATCCTTGTGAAGTTGAAGAAAAAACTCACTCAAAAGGATTTAGTGGTGAGGGCCAGGGTCTAGGAAAGAGGAAAGAGGCTCTTCTAAGGATATGCCTCAACACTGTTGATAAACGAGAGGCACATTTTTAGGCCTTTGAAACACAACACACTTGTGATAAGTTGACAGCAAGTTGCTACATAGTCATCGCTATAACCAAAAGGATGGTAATTACAAGTATTTTTGTGATTTCATTGCTTTCCTTGGGAGAACACTACGATCACCATGACCACGTGATGTGTGAAATGGGGTCTCTGCTGTTCGATTTGTGCTGGATGGAGTGCCTTCCCCCAACCCCGCTGCAGAATTATCATCACCATAGTCTTCTTCACAGCAATAGATATGCGCATCCCTTGTCTGTAGCATTTTATAGTTTATTTAATCCTCAGAATCATTCTGGGAGCAAAACAGGCAAAGTGGAGTGGAAAAAAGAAACAAGGTTGAGGCGAAATGCATAAAGCCTGGGTTTGAATCCATTACTGTCTTTGTAAATTTGGAGAAATTACCTAATCTTTGTTAGCCTCCATATCCTACTATTTCCACTGTAATAAATACTATTCACCTTGGAGAATTGCTATGGCCATCGGTGTGTAGGAAACAGAAATCTGTAATTATTCATGTTTTATGGATGACGAAGTTCAAATTGAGAAGAGTTATGTGACTTGTGTAAGGTCACACTACCAAGTGACAGAACTAAATAATGAAGAATGAAGAATCCAAGAATCCCACCTTTTGTGTTCGTGTCGACTCTCGTTAGAGCTCTCAGACCCGAAGAACCTTTGCTCTGACACCTCGAGAGTAAGAATTAGTCTTCCATCCTCCAACAGCCTCTCCTTTCTTCTAACGCCTAGAGTACAATCTGTGTACCTTTTGGGGACCTCCTACTGCATGTGTGATATGTGGTAGGTGAACCAATAAACATCCATACAGGTAGATAGATGGACAGATGTAGAGACAGTGTGAAAGACACTTTCCTTCGTTCAGTACACAGTAGATCCCTCAAAGACAAGGAGCCATACTTACGTTTATAATGTATCCTCTCAATATTTGTGTGATACTTTCCTTCTGAGAAGCTTTTCTATCTATAGAGGGCAATCGAAATTGTATTTTGACATACATTTCTTTCTTATTTTTAAGATGACAATGGTAGAGATATGGTCAACAGATGACATAGAATTGTCTATTCAGTATTGCCGAGGAAATAGAAATCGTACGTAGCGCATCTCACCATGAATTGTGATGACTCGGGCTCCCCAACATAGAAGGTCCTCCTCCCGGTGGCTGATGTATCTTTCCATAATAATGCCCACCAAACAGGATGAATAATGGCCTCTGAAAAGAAAAGCACTCACACTCATGATAAACCTTTTACTGTCATGTCTTTGGATTGATTTAAACTCTTCAGGCCCAGAGACCAGTATTAACCCTAAGTATGATGTTGAGCCTGAACATATTATTAAACTCTTCCCAATGTTTTAGATTTGGCAACAGCTCCTGGTTCCCATAAAGTTCAATAATTGGACTTATCCTAGTTTTTTTTTTTTTTTTTGCATGAGTCAACATTGAAAGGAGTTCCATAGACATTTGGTCCACATGTAAATCATTCAGAGTAAACTTTACAGATGATTATACAAAGTTTCCTCACAGTCATCTTAACTACCTATGCCACCTTATCACTGAAGCCAAGTAGTCATACTTGGGGGCCTAAGGAAAAATTATTCTTTATTCTGTGTTTTCCCCAATTCAAGTTCTGCTTGAATTTTCCAAATACCTAATTGGCCTTCTCCTCATAATAATTACTAAAGAAATGAGGATAATTAGTAAAATAACTTGAAGCTGGTATATTTTAACAAGTTAGATGCTGTTCAACATTCAGTATAACTCCCCCAATTTTTATTAAATTGCAGCAAATATATCTGCACTCTGTTCATGCTCCCCTAGAATCATTTCTAAGCCTAAAAGAATTTAAGCTAAGCTGTACTCACGTTCAATATATGCATCCAGGTTCGATATAACTCAGAAGGGGGAAGCTTTTCCTGTTTTCCTAGTATTTTCGGGGGGTAGTTATCATGTTGATTCTCATTGCTTTTGTTTTGCTATAAATTTTACTTTCCTAATATACTAATCGGATTTCCATTAAAAAAATAATCCTTCTAACCCATAATAAGTCCTTTTTCTATGGATTAATGAAATCCATGTGGCCACATCAACATAAAAGTTGGGAAACGTGTTTGGTTTATTTCTTCAACTGTAAATGGATGGAAAATATGGAATACCCATTCATATAAAAATGCACTCATTATGTGATGCATGTAATAGAGATAGATCTGAAGGTATCCCCTTTACTTTGCAGGGAACTTTAAGTGATAGAAGAATAGCAACACGGCCTCCATCATGCTTCACTGTCCTGGATCCAACATAAACTAAAGCATTTAACTAGTTCATCAGAATTCAGTATATCTGAATATACCCCCCGTGCCCAGCACAATGGCAGCACGTGAATAAATTATGGTAAAAAGAGGGAGTGTAGGCATAGAGAACTGGGGTCTGATAGACAAAATATAGAGAAAGTTGTACGATTGTTATTTTACATTGTTAAGGACTTTACACTCTTAGAGAATGGCCGTACATGTGTACATGCAGGAGAAATCAGGAATCTTACTCTAGCAAAGCAAAATGTTTACAAGTTTGGGTGATTCTCAACAGTCTGGAGTTTAAGGCTCTTTTGAAACCTCGTAGATCTTTAATAAAAATATAAAACCTATGTATAAAAGGCACACAATTTAGAGAAAACTGAAAATTTCTTGAAGTGGCTAGGCTTCAATTTGGCATTTGATTAGTCATGCCAGGATAAAACTATCTTGATACGGGAGGGGATTTTAGATTTCTCAAAGACCGTTTATTTCCTGTATTTCTTCTTTTATTCTACCAATCCATAAGATGCTAAATAGCTATCTTTTTCACCAAGCATAGGGTTTTTGCCTTGCCTTTAACTCGTCTGTGGCTCCCTTATTCCAATATCGAGACTGACTCCTGGGCTGTCATCATTGCTCCCACAGTATGTTGGTCTCATGCTCCTTTCTGTGTCTTTGCTCCTGGTGAATGTCTGCATAAAACAGTCTCCTCTTCACCAGGGCCACCACAAAATCGCCTCCTCTATCCCTTAGCACAACACAGAATTCATCATTCTACTCTTTCATGTGCTTGTTCTTTAGTCTTCCTGACTATCTCATGTGTTTCCTTGGTCCCTCCAACTACATCGTAAGAACTTGCAGATGGAGACCTTGTCCCTCAGATGCGTCTAACACATGCTAACCATGTAATATATGTCTGATAAACAGTGTTTCATGCCTCAGCGGGGGATTCAACCAGAACAATAGGATATTTATTACTTCATCTCCAGGGTACCAAGCACAACACCCTGTTTCACTTAGAAACGGCACTGCGGAAAACCACGTAAATCCATAATGTCCCTGATTTTGTATCTCACGTGTGTATTTACATGAAAACATTTTTACATATGTAAAAAGAGGGAAGAAATACTGGAGTTTGTTTACGTGAAAAACAGAAGTGTGGGAACAATATTTGCTCTAATTTTCCAGACTGTTTGCTTTGTGCTTAAGGCCATTTCTACCCAGCTTTTAAAAACAAGGCATTCTATTTCTGTTAGTGACAACAGGTCTAAACACAGCAAGGAGAAGGGAAAAAACCACTATGTAACTCATATTAATGAATCAATTAGTATGTGTATGATGGATGCAGTCTCAGTTTCACAGGCAGCTACTTGTCCCATCCAGAGTCCTATCAGTCGGCTGCCATCCATCCTGAGCCAACAGTAAAAACAGGGAAGGGAATATTCTAGACCATTAGTCAATTCATCTACTGCAGTTTCACATCTGTCTGGCTTATTTTGTTGGTACTCGTGTCCCTTTGTTACTGTGTAGCATTAGATCCGGTCTAGTCTAGCTGCAACAGAAATGTAGCAACGTTGGTGCCCACCTCAATAAACCTTTAGTAGGTAAGCTGCTTTATTCACAACGCTTTATAATCTGTTGGGCGTCTCTTCTGTTTTCCAAAAATGTGTGTGAATATGTGTGGGACATAAATTCACATTGGCAGTAATAGTAATCCACAATGCAGCAAAATGCATCATGATTTTCCATTCATTTCAGGAAGAATTTCTAACCACAAGGAAAAAGTGTATCAGAAAGGACAAGTAAGAGGACTTCGTTTTGAAGCCTGTTTCTCAGCTCTCAGAACATCCTACCACAATGTTCCTTATGTCACAACTGAACTATTCTTTTCTCTCACTCCCTGATGACCTCCCTAGGTTGCCCCAACTTTCCAATATGACCACCTTCCCATTTCAAATCTCCTAAACATGATAAACTTCCTGTTGGTGAAACTTGTGGTTCTGCAACTATCAAAACCCAGACATTTTCAGAAAATTCAGAAGACCCAATAGTTGTGACATTTCCCTTGCATACTGAAATCCTCTGTTATGATTAAAGCCTCAACCTTGGGGCGCCTAGGTGGTTCAGTCGGCTAAGCATCTGCCTTCAGCTCACGTCATGATCCCAGGGTCCTGGGATTGAGCTGAGTCAGCTCCCTGCTCAGTGGGGAGATTCCTTCTCCCTCTCTATTGCTCCCCCTGCTTGTGCTCTCTGTCAAATAAATAAATAAAATCTTAAGAAAAAAAAAAAAAAAGGCCAGGACACCTAGATGGCTCAGTAAGTTAAGTGTCTGCCTTTGGCTTAGGTCATGATCATAGGGTCCTGGGATCGAGTCCCATTTCGGGCTCCCTTCTCAGCAGGGAGTCTGCTTCTCCCTCTCCCTCTGCCTCTCTCCCTGCGGGTTCTCTCTGTATCTCTCGAATAAATAAATAAGATCTTTAAAAAAAGAAAAGCCTCAACCTTGCCCTCACTCTTCACATCATAATTGCTTAACTTAAAACTAGATGGTATTTATTACTGTGTCATTCAGTTGACTGATTTCTTCTGTGGTGCCTACCCTGCTGGCAATCCAGTTTTATATCCATTTCAGATTTTTTATTTTTCATCTTAGGTGTTAAATATGCACCTTTATATATCTTTCTTTCCGTCGTAGTCTTTCCTTCCTCTACCTTTCTGAACATGTGAAGTACATTTATAATTGCTGTTTTCACATCTTGGTCTACTGATTGTCATCTCTTTTATTTTTGGCTCTGTTTCTATTCATTGTTTTTTCCTCTTGGTTATGGGTTATGTTTTCTACTTTTATCCAGGCTTATTAATTTTTGATTGGGTTGTAGAAATTATGAGTTTTACATTGTTGGATGCTGGTTTTTCTTTTCAATTATTTTTGGGCTTCTTGCTGTGTGCAGTTAAGTTACTTGGAATCAGTTTGATTCTTTCCAAGATCACCTTTAAACTGTGCTAAGGTCGGTCCAGTACAGCCTTTAGTCTGGGGATCATTTGGCACCTCTCCTAAGGCAGGACTTTTCTGAGGACACTGTACAATCTTCTCATGTATTAGGAGATCTTCTCATCCCATCTGGCAGGAATACAAAATATTACCAGCTCTGTCTCACATGACTGTCTCAACGATTTCTTTCCAGTGATTCTTTCCCTCCTCTATCTCTTTACACATGTGTGTAGATGACCCCGGAGCCAAAGACTCGAGAGACACTGCAGATTTCTAAAGCTTACTTTCCTTTTTCAATTGTCAGCCTTCTCTCTGGTACTATGTCCTCCAAATTCTCCCCATAATTCTGAACTCGATGTCCTCAACTCACTGAGACTACTAGGTGCTCTTTGGGTTTCCCCTCCCTGATCTGCATGCTGGAAACTCTCACCCTGTTGTGAGTAGAAGCCCTTGTAGGGCTCGTCTTGTTCATGTTCCTTCTTCTGGGAATCAGTGTTCTGTGCTGCTTGTTTTCCAATAAATGAAACTCGCTGTTCACATATTCTGCCTGGTTTTCTGCTTAGTTAATGCATGAGGGTAAATTCAAGTCCTGTTATCTGATTATAGAACCAAGTACTCATTGTAGGCACCCAGTATCCATAAATTCAAGGACCACATACTAAAAAACCTACAAAGGCCAGGCAAGTAACACGTATGACTTAAGGGGTGTTGGCAGAAAAGAGCAGGGCTTTGGCCAATAATTTGTACCCAAAATACAAAGTATGGGGCAAAAATTATGTCTTGCAATGTAGTGGGCCACCATATTGTGCATTCGGCTCTGTGCCCTTTCTTTCCACCTCCTTAGAGTGCAAATCAAAACTATCAGAAACTCCTCTCTTGCAAACCTCTGATAGGATATGGATGTTTATAGTGTGCCTTTAATTCAGTACATTAACTTTTAAGGATGTTTGCGTTTTCCACCTCAACTATAATTATGTAGTCTTTCTTTCCAGAAAAATTGAGAATTTCAGCCAAAATTTGAAAGAGGTCTTTATGGGAAATGGCTTATGAGAATGGAATGGGGAATGAGAAGAAAGCAGAGTTGAAAAATGGACAGAACCCCAGTACAAACTCTGAAACATCATACTTATTTTATCCTGAACAATAGAATCAGAAGTACAATGACTCAGGGCTAAACATTATAACTTGAGCAGTGATCTTTGTAATTATTTTTCAGAAGATCACTGCAGTCTTCCAGCTAAATGGTCCATCTAATCAAGTCTCAAGAACTAAAATATAAATGTGTATTCACGGGTTCTAAATACATGTTTATAGTTATTCATACATTTGTTTAAAATTCACTGCATACAAGATACTTTCGTAACTTGTCAAATAGTGATATAAAAACCCTGTATCTTGAAAAAGGTAGCAATTAAAAAAACGCACACATGCACACAAGGAAGTGGGTAGCTGTTGTTCACATAAGCATCCTTAAAATTTGGTCTAATATTTTTATCTCTACTTAGCACGCATATAGTAACTAAACCACAGAGTGATGATCTGGGTACATATTATCTAGCCGCCTATTCCTGCCTCAGAATACTATCAGAGCAACAATTAAGCCATTAGGACCTCATGCTCCGTGGAGTCACCAACTTCTGGAGGAAGAAAAAGACACCCAGTAAAATTGTCTGAGGAACATACCCAGAACGATAGATTTCATCAATCAAATTCTGTGAACTGGAAAGGTATTTTTTACATCTCAGGAACCTTCTGGGGGATTTTGAGGAAACAATACTGTCCAGTTTCCCCACCGCCACCCTGGAAAATGAAAAACTTGATGTTTGCATACTTCAACCTAAAAGAATAAATTGGTGAGAGAAATGCAGTTCTCAAATAAGAATACCTGCGGGAACATGTAATCCAACAGATAAATGATCAGTAACCACTGAACTCTCACTATGAGAACCTATTTGTCTAATAAGTGCTATATGTCCCATTGTTCCCACATAAAGGTTGCTCAATGCAAATGCAAAAAAAAAAATCATTCATTTCAATAGCTCTATGCAAATAATTTTTTAAAACCACCAAGTGAAAAGCCTAAGCCTTCTCAGACATAAAACAAATTTAATTGTATACCAATAGTCATTATTTTAATCCAGCCAAGACCTTCCCCAGGGCTAATCTTAGGAGAAGCTTGAGAGTACTTAGTGTGATTTAAGAGCAACCAAATACCACCAACCATTTTGACAAATTCTTAACAAGCTAGTCGTATAATTTCCTACAATCCACCAATTGGAAAATCATGTTAATTAGCTAGTGTGATGTGTATTTTAAAGATGAGGTATTTATTGAGAGTGTTAAAGGCTGGAGAATGATGCAGGGCTTACTATGAATTATTTTAATTAGATTTTAGAGATATCCCCCTTTCCCTCATCTATTCAGTAATGAAGTCCTGTTGGTCCCTCTGTGAATTCTTTTTTGGCTCCATTCCCATCCCACTCTAGTTAGACCTTCATCATTTCTCATCTAGATTACTACAACAGTTTGCTAAAGCCCTACTGCACCCCATCCTGTTTTGTCCTAGCTGTGTAGATGACGTTCCTTCACTTAAAATCTTTTAATGACTGCCTAATACAAATGGATAAAGGGCAGATGTTTAATGAAGATTCTAAGACCCTTAATATCAGGCGACTGACTACCCTTCTCAACTCATCTCTCACCACTAGCCAAATGCTCCAGCCCAAACCTAACCAACTAGAATCCCTGGAAGAGCTCCTGTCAGCAGAGCTCCTTAGTTATGTATGTGCCATTTCCTTAGGAAAAACTCTCCATCAAACACTTGACCCTGGCCATTTAGTCCATCGATGGAGTAGTTAACTCCTACTTATCTTTCAGGACCCATCATGGATCTAAGCTCTTTGGATCCTCCCTGGTAATGTCCCAGGGCACCCCAATGCTATAGGAAGCTGTCTTCCTACACCCGTAGCCTTTGGCACATAATCTCATAATAGTAAACATAATAATCGTGTCTCACAGTAGAACCCTTGAGTCATATAAGCTTTTTGAGGGTAGGATTGTGTATTTATCTTTATCTTTCCTAGGGACTCATATTGTGCCTTTTGCTTGATAAATTTTTTGACTGGATGAATGCAAATGTCAGCGTTAGTAATTTTGACAATTAGAAAATGCAACACTTTTTTTTTTTTAAAGATTTTATTTATTTATTTGTTAGAGAGAGAGAGAGCGAGCGCAGGCAGACAGAGAGGCAGGCAGAGGCAGAGGGAGGAGCAGGGTCCCCGCCGAACAAGGAGCCCGATGTGGGACTTGATCCCAGGATGCTGGGATCATGACCTGAGCCGAAGGCAGCCGCTTAACCAACTGAGCCACCCAGGCGTCCCAAAATGCAACACTTTTAAAGACTACTATGTGCCAAGTACTTTGGTAAATTATATTAGTTTTATCTTACCACAAGCTTTTCTATAGATTCATTCATTCATTCATTCATTCATTCTTCAAATAGCTACCGAGAACCTATTATGTATCAGGCAAAAGCTGGGGGTTCAGTAATGTATCCAAGAGGGTCTGGCAGGAAATTGAATGTAAATTCAAATTGGGTTATCTGGAAACAATTTAATACACATTGTAACTTACCAAAGTGTGAGCAATGTGGAGGTACAAAATAAGGGATAGTAGAGGGTTTCTATCCCCACACCTCTGTAAAGGATCCTCTTGTTAATAGATTCCACGTGAATTATCCAGATTTGGGTGTACCATCTGTTTCTTACTGAGACTAACTGCTGCAAGCATATATCCAGAATTCGATCACTTCCCACCTTCTCCAAGACTAGCTCTCTCATCCTGACCACTGTCATCTTTCACTTCAGCCATGGCTACTCTCCCCTCTCCCTGCTTCTGTTTTTAAAGATTTTTTTATTTGTGGCAGGGAACAGGAGCAGAGGAAGAGAATCCCAAGCAGAGTCTATGCTGAGGGAGAAACCCATCATGGGAGTGGATCTCATGACCCTGAGATCATGATCTGAGCTGAAACCAAGAGGCAGACCCTTAACCGACTGAGCCACCCAGGCACCCCATCATCTCCCTGTTCCTTTCCTTCTCCACTCAGTTACCCGCAGAGTCACAGAAGGTGTGTTTCAAATGCCGATCAGATCATGCCACTTTTTCTGATTAAAACTCCTTAGGCCATCACCATCCCATTCAGAGCAAATTTCAAAGGACTCCAGTGACCTGACAAGGCCGGGCCTACGTCATTCTCTCTCCCTTTGTCTCTATCCTTCTCTATCCTTGTCTTCCTAATGTTGGTGTGAAAATGCCCAGGCCTCTGCCACTCCCAGGCTTTTCACAGGAGGACTCCCCCCCCCGCCCCAGATATTCACACAACTCGTTACCTCCATCCCTTAGGGTCTCTGCTCTGGTGTCACCTCTTCACTCAAACCTTCTCCCACCACTCTCCAAAGTACCTGCTCTGCTCATCCTTCTCTTTTTCCTTGACTTGTTGAGCTACTTATTTCATTTTACTATTTATTATCATGTGTGGTACTTAACTGCTATCTTTATAATGTATTATTTCCTTGGTTTGCATTGATTTCTAGTCTTTCTGATCAGAATGCCATCTCCCGGAGAGTAGGGTCTATATCAGAACTATTCACAGCTGTCACCAAAGTAACAAAGCTCTTGGCACATAGTAGGCATCCCGTTTGAAATACTGTTATAGAAGAGCATTTGTGAGTATCATTATTAAGGGATATAGGATGCCAAGTATGAGGCTTAACATAATAGATATTCAGTAAAATGGTAACTTTTATTATTATTACTATTATGTACAAAACTAAGATAAAAGCAAAATAATATCCCAGAACATACTCTTCTTTAGTTCTTCCTTATATATAAGGATAAGATCTAATATAACCCCCAAATTCTTATTTTGAAACCATACCTAAGATTTAAAATAAATCTTACCAACTATAACTGAAAATCAACAGTATTTTTATTGATATATCTGTCTACATATGCACACACATATATTCTCACAACATTTGAAATTTAGTAGATGCTCAATAAATTACAATCATTTCTTTAGATGAATTTAGGTAATATTAGCATTATGACAAGAAATATAAATATTACCTGTGCAAATTTTATGAATTAATGAGAAAGCTAAGTGCTACTATTAACTGAATATTTACCACATTTTTATTCCTAGGAATAATGAGATGTTAACCATTTTGAAATGCTAATAATAGTAGTTTTACTTTTTGTTATTATTATTTTTTTTTTGGTAAAGCACAAAGAATTGTGGCATGGCATTCCTATTTAATTCTTATGGACTAAATAAGGTTTAAGGTTTAAATAACATATCTGAATTTTTTAACAGGTTCCATTTGCAAAGTTTGGGATGATTTGACCTGCTTATAATAGAGATGGTATCTTATTTACTGAAGCAAAATATATGTGTTCTGTTTGAAGACTGTAGTTGGGCTTATACCTACTAGCAATTAACAGTAAATAATAAAATACTTAATCGGGGGTCCCTGGGTGGCTCAGTCGGTTGAGTATCTGCCTTCGGCTCAGGTCATGGTCCTGGGGTCCTGGATCGAGCCCCAAGTTGGGCTCCCTGCTCAGAGGGAGTCTGCTTCTCCCTCTCCCGTTGTCCCTCCTCACCCACTTGTGCTGCCTCTCTGTAATAAATAAATAAAATCTTTTAAAAATTAAAAAAAAACTAACCATAAATTAAATAGGTTCATACTTTAAAGTCTTCATACAACTTATATAAGAAACGTTTTCTCTCATGTATTCCAGTTAAATATAGTCATTCATTCATTCATAACCATAAGCACATCAAGTGTTAAATCTACTCCTCTTAAAACAGCATTTTCTTCTCGAAAATTTTGAAATGTAAAAAACGATCTTCTCTTTTTTCCGGACAATTTAAACAAGGCAATAAATTAAAAAATCAATCTAAGTCAATTTGCAGCATTTGTCCTAGGAAGAGTTAGGTAGGAATATAAATCAAATAAATATAAGTCAATTAAATTCAATATTATTAAAAGGGTAAAAAATAGAACTGCTATACGCATCTGCTAAGGAAATCTCTCTAAGTGCAATGGATATTTTTATAGCCAATAAAGATCCATTTTACCCAATAGAGAAGGGAATCCTATCTCAGCATACACTTTCATCATCCCATGCCTGTATTTTTGTCAACGGTCATTTAATTTTGTACTACTATTGTTGAAAAATTGTTGGCGGTACACTGCAGATTCTCCCATCTGCCTTTAGAAATGCTCCAGAATATCTTTCAAAGATTGATAAATTATTCATTTCCTGAAGTTGTGCATCAGAGCTTTGTGGTCCGTAAATCGTCTGCAGTAAATTATGCAAGGTGCACCTTACAGACACGGGATCTGAAAGAGACCCCACGTGTGCTACATTCCTCATGCAGAAGAGGTGGTTTCATTCACTGACATGTTTCAACATCCTTCCAGGGGATTGCAGAACTTTACACAATCTAGAAATGCACTTTGGGTCCGAATCAATGCAATTTCATTGCGCCAAAAAACTGTCTTCTGGTTCCCTTTGGAAAAGGCCGGTGTATAGAGGGCATTTCGCTTTGTACAATTTTATGATCAAGTGTCAGGTCTGCCACTTATTTATCCATTTGATGGCAGAGTTTCACCCTTAGCTCGTCATTTTCATGTAAGTTGAAGTTGTTTTTCTGATATGACATTATAGGTTATCTTTAGATTTGATTTCACTGTAACTCTATCATGATTCTTCAGGAGTATTTCAACAAAATTCAATATTCTTCTGGAATACTCCATCTGAGCACCACCCCCACCTCCTTTTCTGCCCCCAAAGCTGGAAAGGTTTTCCAGTTGGAGACTCCTCGACAACTGTCTGGGCTAACTTTCAACAGTGAAAATATATATGTAATAGCAATGAGACTTGAACTATCTACCACCAAATTTAAGTATATTAAAAGCTGTCTTCTGGCTACATTTCATTGCACTATAGATACCCTGTGATTTCAGGAAAGCAACCAGTTTCTAGAATAGTGTGAGAAACACTAGGCTATGATGGTGGGAACAATTGTGCTCCTCAGTTTGGCACCGAATAAAACATAAACTCACAAACCTGCTATAAAGCAAAACATGACCTTCACTTTACATCCGTGTTTAATTCCTGCATTTGAGTCAACGTGAGCTGTACCCTTCCTTCCTCTGGATTGCAAGAAGGAAAATCAGCCTGGCTGTGTCCAAATTTCCTACAGCACATCATTCATTTAACCTATGTCCCAGAAATTCTGGTCTTCAGTATGTGCCCAAACAAGATTTGCAAGGACTGTGAGTAACAGCCCCAAATAAGAAAAAAAAAAAAAAAAAAGTCCAGTGTCTTTCATTAGTAAAATGAATAATTAAGCTGTGGTATGTTCATATATGGAATATTATCCAGCAGTGAGAATTAACATAATCATATGGTTTAATCACAATTTTAGGCAAAAGAAACCAGACACAAGATTTATATTCTTTTTTTTTTAAGATTTTATTTATTATTTATTTGACAGACAGAGATCACAAGTAGGCAGAGAGGCAGGCAGAGAGAGAGGAGGAAGCAGGCTCCCCGCGGAGCAGAGAGCCTGATGCGGGGCTCCATCCCAGGACCCTGAGATCATGACTTGAGCCAAAGGCAGAGGCTTTAACCCACTGAGCCACCCAGGTGCCCCCAAGATTTATATTCTATGTAACTCGTTTATATCTGAAGTTCAGACACAAATATACAGTATTAGAAATCAGAGCATGATTCTCCTGTGAAGGGAACAGTGACTGGGAAGGAGAAGGAGTCTTCTGGAATTCTAGTAAATTCTATTTCTTCATCTGGATGCAGGTCACACAATTTGGTCACATTATGAAAATTCACAGCACTGTGCCCTGATGACTTGTCTCCTTTTCTGTATGTATGTCACACTTCAATAACAGGTAGTAAAAACAAGACCTCAGAAAAGGTCCAAATGCAAGCAAAATATACCAACTAGAAGAATAAAGGTTTCCCCCAAATTCTCAGCTCACTGGTCATGCAGGAAATAAAACTCCATGAATTCTCAGAAAAATACCATGTCTGCTTTTTATGTCACCAGTTCTTAAAACTGCCCAAAGAGATTGATTTCATCTGAGGTTCCACACATTTTATTCAAAACAGATTTGAGTTCTGATTGAGTTCTGACGGTCCCTATGGAGCTTGGTGAGTGGGCTTCTGAAACTGAATATTGTGCAGACTGTCATCTCGAGATGGACCAAGGTCGCTCTGAGGAAATGTCACCAACCCAGC